>JAVFKX010000101.1:0-31683 GCA_033296515.1 Macrochelys suwanniensis | reverse complement strand
TGTTCAGCTGTGTCCCCTGCTGCGGAAACTCTGAGGCTGCAGGCATGTGTGAGTCCTTCTAATTTTCAGGGCAGAGAGAGCTGGGCTAGAAGGGACAATCAGCCAGGGCATGGCAGCTTCTGGGCTAGCTGTGGAGGGGTGGGGGAGATGGGGTGGGAAGCATCCTCATGTGCAGACCCCAATACCCATATAGTCCCAGTAAAGCCAGTGGGGCAATGTACAGGGGCAGAGGACTGCCCATGTGGATCAGTCTGTGGGTGTAGCAAGCTGCGAGAGAAAGGGGGACTGCTAGGGTGACCAGATGTCCTGATTTTATAGGGACAGTCCCGATTTGTGGGTCTTTTTCTTATATAGGCTCCTATTACTCCCCCCCGCTCCTGATTTTTCACACTAGGGACAGCTGTTACATGAACTACATCCAGCGTCCTCCATGAACAGAGATCACAGAATGACTCAAAGCCATTTGATTGCCCAATTGATGGGGCCAAACGTCTCTCAGCCGAAAGGGTTTGGCTCTGAAACTAGTTTCCAGTGGAGTTCAGACTAACCCAGATGCTGACTGCATTCGGATGCTCTGGAAAGCTGTTCCACTATAGAGGAGGACAGACCCCCCCATTCCCTCCAAACGTGTATACCCCAAGCCTAGCCCTCTCCTTCCACAGGACAGGGAGAAGAGCAGAAGACAAAGTCCACTAGGGACCTCAAGATGTAGCCATTAGTTACCTGGGAAGAGCTTGGATACTGCGAGGATGGGTACTGAGATGCAGTATGCTGCTCTACATGGGTCCCTCCTCCTTGTTTGTTATTAATACTTTGCTCTTCTCACCCAGGGATGTCAAAACACTTTACAGAAGCAAGTCAGAATATCCGTCCCATTTTACAGATGGGGGATGTGACTTCCCTGAGGTCCCCCAGCGAGTTGGGAATAGAATTCAGGTCTCCAGATTCACTGTCCAGAGCCCACTCCAATGGGCGTATTAGGCCATGACAAGGTGGCAATGAGCTACCAATGCGATGTGGCCATGAAAAAGGCAAATGTAGTCCGCTGAGGTAGTTCCAGTAGAAATAGGGACGTATTAATGCCATTGTAAGAGACACTGGTGAAACCTCATCTGGAATACGGGCTACAGTTCTGGTCACCCATGTTCAAGAAAGATGAATTCAAATGGGAACAGGCGCAGAGGAGGGGAATGGAGAGCCTATTTTATGAGAGGAGACTAAGAGCTGGGCTTGTTTAGCCTAGCAAAGCAGAGGCTCAAAGGGGATCTGATTATTCTCCATAAATACATTGGGTGTACGCGCCAGGAAGGAAAAAGAGCTAATGGAGCTAAAGGACAATGTTGGCACAAGAACAAATGGAGCGAACGTGGCCACGAGTAAATTTATGCTGGAAATTAGAGGCAGGTTTCTAACTGTCAGAGGAGAGAGGCTCTGGCGCAGCTTCCCACTGGGAGCAGTGGGGGCAACAAACCAGACTGGATTTAAGGTGAAGCATGCTATGTTTATGAAGGGGATTATTTGATGGGGTGGCCTGGGATAGCAGGGGACTGGACTTGATGATCCAAGCGGCCCCTTCCAGTCCTATGTTCGTATGATTCTAGTAGGCGAGGTAATCTCTTTTACTGGCCCAAGTTCTGTTGGCAGAGATGCGTTTTGGAGCTCCACCGAGCTCGTCTTCGGGTCAAACCAAAGTTTACCAGCTGAAGTTGGTCCAATAAAAGCTGTTGCCTCACCCACCTGGTGTGTCTCTCATCCTGGGACCATACGTCTGGAGCAACACTACAAACAAAATGACTAATTGTCACTGCTTATTTCATGCTCTTTGTGTGTGTTCTTTAGATTCCTTTCATCCTGTACTCCAGTTCATTTGTTCATTCACTTTACAGTTTAATTGTGTTTACTTTATATTTTATGTGCCATCAACGTTCTCTCTTGTTAAATGTTTCCTTGATTCATGATTATAGGTTTGCTTTTAAAGAACCAAATCACATTTATGACGTGAATAAACAAAGACAGAGGCCCTGAAAGAGCGCAGGAATCCTTCACAGGCTTGTTGCTAACCACAATCATTCTTGACGCTGCTACTCTGTAGCACTTCTCACCTTCAAAACGCTTTCCAGCCCGCAAGCAATTAATTGCTTCCTACCCCTGGAAAGCAGGTGATATGCTGGTTCTACAGCTGGGGAAATTCGACAAAACACTGAAGTCATGAGCATGCTTTCTTCAATAAATTGGCCTGATTCTGCTCTTGTTTAGACCAGTGTCACTCCCGTGACGTCCGTGGGGTTGCTCATGATTTTCATCCGTGGCAGCACCAGTATAGTCACCTGTAGACACAGGTATTTGGATACACCACACATCTATGTGTGGTGCGGGTCCAACTCGGGGGCTGATTTTCTCTTGGTTGCTCTTTTTTTTTTTCTTTGCAAAGGGTTTCCAATGAGATGAGAGCTGGTGAAGAGGCCAGAAGGACCACCCTGGAGACCAAAGTGTCCTGTTTACCCACAGCACAGCTGCTGTGCAGACACTAATGGCCCCTACAGGATGCTTCTGTGCTGCTCTAGGGACCAGCCCTAGGTGTCAGACCCCCAATACAGCCAGCCCTCGACCTATCTGCAGAGATGGCCGGCAGCTCCCAACTGTGCGTGTGGGAAATGGGGGCAAGACTGAGACCTAGCAAACTCGTTTCACGTAGGCCATTGAACGGCCATGCTGGACATTCCGCGCTACAGCCCAGGTTTCAGTCCTATTTCCTGGTGTGTGAGGATCTGGTTAGGACGGCTCCAGAGGGCCTGGATCTCCAGCCTGCTACAGCGCAGCAGAGCGGGATGCTATTTTTATGTTCTTGTCTCTCGGGAGCTAGCACAAACACCACAACAACACTGCCCATTCTTTCAGGACCTGGGGATTCACTGTCATATAACCTGGCCTCTCTCTTACACTTCCCACCTTGCTGCTTTTCTTCTTGATTTTGATGCCACTCCTCCCCGCTCAAGGAAAGGGGGAGATCCAGCCTGTCCATTGTTTGAAACAAAAGAGGTTTTATATGGTATAAAACCTTGGGTTACCAACCCTGACTGCTCTCCTTGCCATAAAGCAGTTTAACCTGTTCGTGACAGATGTGCAGAGCCACATCTAATCCTGTTAGCGCAAATCAGCCAGTTAGATATAGGAATATTTCAAGAAATCAGCCAAAAAACCCACAGCAACTACTCAGAGACGTCCCCTCCCCGAACACACCCGCTAGTCCCCAATTAAGATGGCCAGCTAGCACTTATGTTGGCTAGCATCTTCCATGGGAAGGATTCCACAAAGCGGGGCCCAGATTGTGCCCCAGAAAAGGATGCAGAAGGCCAACAAAAGCCCGCTAAGCAGGACTTAAGTGATGCAGAGGCCTGGCGCTGATCCTCGACATGGGGGACCAGTTCCAGAGGCGGCACAGCACAGCTACACATGGGAAACCGGGAACCTGTGCCCACGTACGAGTATGTTCATGAACGCCTGCTGCAACTGTTTATTTGGATTTGTTTAAAGAACACCTTGAGTAATCCGATCTCCGATAACCCAGTGTAAACAATCGCTTGCTTGCCACACCCTGAAATCCTGTGGGTGCAACTTACGTTCACTTCTGAAGGGGGGGAAAAAGTCAATCCTCAAAAGTAAAAAGTCATCATGCAAATAGGCAGCAAAAGTAATTGAATCAATGCAGAAGAGCCCAGCTCAGGTTTCACATTGCCTGATGGACTCTGGAAACTAGCTTGTGTGCATATCCAGAGGCAGGTATAAATATGCAGGCTGACTCTTGCCTGCATATTTATATATACCTGCCTCTGGATATTTCCACTGCATGCGTCCGACGAAGTGGGTATTCACCCACGAAAGCTTATGCTCCAATACGTCTATAAGGTGCCACAGGACTCTTTGTCGCTTCTACAGGTTGACTGTGCATTTTGTGAAAAGAAGACTTCCTTTTGTTTGTTTTAAACCTGCTGCCTATTCATTTCATTGGGTGACCCCTAGTTCTTGTGTTATGAGAAGGAGTAAATAACACTTCCTTATTGACTTTCTCCACACCAGTCATGATTTTAGAGACCTCTATCATATCCCCCCTTAGTCATCTCTTTTCCAAGCTGAAAAGTACCAGGCTTACTAATCTCTCCTCATATGGCAGCCGTTCCATACCCCTAATCATTTTTGTTGCCCTTTTCTGAACCTTTTCCAATTCCAATAGATCTTTTTTGAGATGGGGCGACCACATCTGCATGCAGTATTCAAGATGTGGGCGTACCACGGATTTATATAGAGGCAATGTGATATTTTCTGTCTTATCTTCGATCCCTTTCTTAATGATTCCCAACATTCTGTTTGCCTTTTTGACTGCCGCTGCACATTGAGTGGATGTTTTCAGAGAATTATCCATAATGACTCCAAGATCTCTTTCTTGAGTGGTAACAGCCAATTTAGACTCCATCATTTTATATGTAGAGTTGGGATTATGTTTTCCAATGTGCATTACTTTGCATTTGTCAACATTGAATTTCATCTGCCATTTTGTTGCCTAGTCACCCATTTTTGAGAGATCCTTTTGTAGCTCTTCACAGTCTACCTGGGACTTAACTATCTTGAGTAGTTTTGTATCATCTGCAAATTTTGCCACCTCACTGTTTATCCCTTTTCCCAGATCATTTATGAATATGTTGAATAGGACTGGGCCCAGTACAGACCCCCGGGGGACACCACTATTTACCTCTCTCCATTTTGAAAACTGACCATTTATTCCTACCCTTTGTTTCCTATCTTTTAACCAGTTACCAATCCATGAGAGGACCTTACTGCTTATCCCAGGACATCTTACTTTGCTTAAGAGCCTTTGCTGAGGGACCTTGTCAATGGCTTTCTGAAAATCTAAGTACACTACATCCACTGGATCCCCCTTGTCCACATGCTTGTTGATCTCCTCAAAGAATTCTAGTAGATTGGTGAGGCGTGATTTCCCTTTACAAAAACCATGTTGACTCTTCCCCAACAAATTATGTTCATCCATGTGTCTGATGATTCTGTTCTTTACTATAGGTCCCTGCAGGACTGTTTTCTTTCAGATGCACCGGCGGCTGAGCTGTTAAGGGCACAGCCCCACTGACCTGCCAACAAGTGCAACTTTGACAAAGCAAAGCAAATTCCACCTGAGCAATGCAGCACAGCAGTCACCAGCCAGCTGTCAGGTAGGGTGGCACTTGGAGCAGGCATCTGAAGGATGAAGGTGCAAAGGAGGAAGAGGAGAATTGTTTCGGGTGGGATAAAGGGGTAGAATTAGGACGCGGGAGCAAAGGAAATGGTGAAATCCCCCTCTTTGCAGAAGAGCACCAGGACTAGCTAAGCAGCACAAGGCCTCTTGCACTAGGAGGAATTTCATCCAACGTCTAAAGAAAAGTACTTTGGTAAAAAGGAAGAGTTATGTTTGAAAGCGTGTCCAGCTAGCACCCAGAACATGGTATGACACCAATAAAATTCGACAGCTTCAAGGAAAAAAACTTCACCTAACATTAAAATGCCTGGAATTAAACAGATGAGAGCCAGCCAATTCCTACTTCAGGGGAATCCCTCTGGATTTATGGCTCACCAGGACAATCTGTAACTCACTCACCCCCACCCTTTGGTCCTCTGACTACAGGAGTGTGAACGGGCCACTTCACCTTGAATGTTCCCTTTAGCTGTGACCTTTCCCAGCCCTGAAGAAGAGCTCCGTGTAAGCTCGAAAGCTCGTCTCTCTCCCCAACAGAAACTGGTCCCATAAAAGCTATTACCTCACCCACCTTGTGTCTCTAATGCCCTGGGACCCTCATCACTCATCGCCAACCCCATCCAACCTTAACTCTGCCCCCTGAAACTCGCACAAATGCAGAAAAGTAGTGATTTCAAAAGGAAACATTTTAAACTTGGGAGGGAGGGGAAAAAAATCAGTCTAGCTTGAAAATAAAAACAAATAATAAACGTTTGCCAAAGCCTCATCAAACTTCTTCTTTTGACCAGTTCTATTTGTAGCCCCCATACTGTTAGGAGCTAAGGGAGATTCTCCTCAGCGAGACCTTCCTCTGCTTTGTGGAGAGGGAAGGGGGATGTGACCCCTGGCAGTGCTGAGTAGGCACGGCGTTTGGCGCAGTGACACCTACGACGTGCCAGCCTCTCTGCAGAGATGTTTACCGTGGCTGATTTCCACAGTCAAATAAGGGAGCGGGTAAGTGTCTGGTTATGGCTACGCAGGGCCGGTGCATCACAAGGTCAGCATAAGGATCCAAGTCTAAGGGACTTATCAGCCCCGCCACCCCCTGTGAGGTCCCACCCAGCCAAGAAGCAAAGCTGCCAGGGGAATGCCCGGTTTGTTGACTAAACGACACCCTTAAGAGAGCTGTTCGGAGCAGGCATGCAAAAAGCAAATAGATTTTAATGCCACCTCTGCACCTTCTCTAACACCCAGGTGCTATTCTGGGCAGCCCACAGCACTAGGATCCCCATCTCCCATGACACCCTCCCATTCTGTAGTGAGCTCACCAGGGGCCCGTGTGCGGCATTTCACTTTTAGGCTCCCGCAGTTATTAGCTGCCTCCTCTGGGCCACTTGGGGTCCAGCCGGCAGCATTTCCATTCCGCAGGCCCCGTTTTAAAGGGCGAGTCAGCCAATCAATGGGAGCTTTGCCATGGACGTCAAGGAGTTACGGATCAGGCCCACTCTAACGACTCCCGTCTCCTCTAGTGCCAGCACCATGCTGGGCTTGGCCCTGCAAGGTGCGGAGAGCCTCTTGTGGGACCCTGGCCATCCTCCGGGGTGGAGCCCTAGGTACAGAAGGAAATCGAGGGCTGGGAAATTGCTGTGACCAGGACGTGACAGTGTGCTGCACCTTTTCATCCTCTGTTTGCACTGCTCTTATTTAAAATACCCTTTCCCCGCTGATAAAAATCAAACACCTTTTTTTTTTAATGCTAATAAAAACACAAGCCCCACCTCAGCCTGCAGAACAACCAGACAGATAATGAGCTTTAAACTCACATTTGAAGTCCCATCAACTCGGTGCTGTTCCTTACCATCCAAAACCACGTCTGTTTCATCCCTACGGAAGGTGATGCACCGAGACACTAACACCATCCCAAGGGTAGTTCTCTATTCCTGTGGTGCGTCCGACGTATCCCTTTCCCCAGCCAGGGCCAGGTTCACCCCCTTTTAGCAGGAGTGAAGGTGATGTGGGAGACCACAGTTCAAATCCCTGCTCTACCTCAGGCAGAGGGGAGAATTGAACCGGGGTCTCCCACCTCCCAGTGAGTGCTCTAACCATGTGACTAAAAGCCCTGAGCCACCGCCGGCCCTTCTGTGAATCTAGCCTTTTAAATGTGCCCGGAAACACAAGATTTCTGCTCAAACAAAAGTTTTCCTTGAGCCCAAACACACCTTTTCAATTCACTAGAAAACTTCTGAATGTTTGGATTTGGTTCAGGTTGAATTGAACTGTTCTGCTGATTCTTCAGAACAGCCACTGAAGCTATAAATTAGTTATTCACCCAGCTCTGGTCACAATTATTAAGCATGCTGCTCTCAGAACTTGAGCGGCCGGCTCTACTGATCACAGAACAGATTCGGATAAGAAATAATGGGAAGCGTTAGGCAGAGTAGAATCCAGTTTACCCTCCCAGAGCAATGTCAGCTCCTGAGAAGCTTCTGTGGGTTAAGGAAGAGCAGATGCAAAGAGATCAGAGACAAAGCATAACAATGGGGCCCTTCTCCAGCCCTATAACTACAGTATGGTCACCCCCCCAATCAAGGAAAGGAGTATTTCAATAGCACCCTTTGGGGCTCATCCTATGGGCATGCGAGCTGGGGTTTAAATCTGGAGCTACCCAAATCAAGAGAGTGAACAGATTTTACTGGGAAAGGTAATTTAGCCAGAGTTTACCACCTTTCAGTGCAGCCTGGGGCATGAAACGACCTTCTGCAGCAGTAGCTACTTCACCACCACTCACCCCCATGCAGCGGTCAGAGGCTTATATTAAGGAGAGGACCCCCTCATCTAGTCTGGAGAAACCCACACTTCTCACCGCAAGGAGAGGTCTACAGAAAGCCCGTCTCACAATGTGACTCAAAGTGCTTTCCTTTGGAGTCCCCCTCGTCCCACTCCCGGTCTCCCTCGCCCCATCCCATAGCAAGATTTACTACCCAGATGGGGGCGGACCCAATTGGTGACCCGTCTCCCAAATCCACTGCAGCAGGGGTGTGCCGGGAACGGCACCTTTGGAAGGGTTTAGACAGGACGGGAGCTGAGATTTTAGACACCGGCATGTGCTGTGTTTTGCATCACGTGCCTGTAGGCTTTTTTTACCCTTTCGCACCTGAGGAATCTCAGCCATTTGGTCTTCCCCAGGGGCCAAGGGAAGTCCTCAGCCACAGTAGCAGGCAGTGATCAACCGTTTCAAAGGGCAAGTGTCGCAGGCGGGGTTAGACGTTAAACCCCAGCGGGACTGGCATACAGGATCCCGCACTCCTCACCCACCCAGCCGACTGGGTTTGTGCAGCTGCTTCCTACACACCCCAGGCACAGGGTCACAAACTAAAATCACCTCTTCACCTGCAATGGGGAAAGTCCAGAGAACCGTCCAAACCACGTGGCAACTTCATGCAGCACTGCTGTCTCAGGGGAGCTGGTGTTTGTTTCCCTCTCCCCAGAATGTGTCTCTCTGCTGGGGGGGCCAGGGGGAGGGAGAAACAGATGAGGGGAAGATTTAACAGTAAAACAACAGGGCCTGCAATGCTCTGGGGACCCCAGGCAGCAAAGGGTGCCTGCAGAGTCCTTTCCCCATCATCCCTTATAAGAGACAGTGTGCTACAGGAGGATGGATATGGGACGCATAACTCGTCTGCTTTCTACACATCAGCCGAAACCTCTGTTTTCTGTAATCTGGAAATTCTCACATTATCTCTCGTCTGCTTGAAATTAGGGGTTCATTCTTGGGAATGCCGGAGTGATTAAGAGCAGATCAGCTATCAGAAACGCACAGTGGGCTTGGCAGAGGCTCTGAAATCCAACTGGGGGAAGGTGACTCCCGCATGTCCCTTTAATTAAACAAGTTTCTGGGTCCAGATTGCGATCTAATTACAGATCAGAAGGATGGGACGGCAAAAGCCCTTCAGATGGCAAAGGGCTGGAGTTGTCCCTGCCCACACAATAATATACCTGCATCACACAAACCACAAAAGCAACAGCTGCTATTTTAGTAGGACCTACAAAAATATGTGTCTATGTCGAATTTAAGAGCGTGTGAATTAGCAAAGTTAAAAACGTGACGTGACGGGGATGAGGCTTGGGCACGTGGCAAAGTCAGAGAAGAAGGAGAGCAAGTGGAACATGGAAAGCAGCCGTGGGGTGCGGCATGCAGCCGGGCTGAGAGCAGAGAGTGCAGACTTTGCAGGAGCACAGAGCAAGGCTGCGGTACACAACTGATGCACCCCCACGGAGCGAGGGGGAGGTGGGATGCAGACCTAAAGAGCACGGTGCACAGAGCAAAGTCAGGATCAAGCTCCAACGAGCAGGAACCCAACAAGCTGCCTGAGCCCAAAAGGGTTATTGCAAATGAGATCCACCCTCCAACAGGCAGACAGGACACAGAGCAGCCCCTTGGCTGGAGAAACCCCTTCACCACAGGGAGTTTGTGAGGAAGGAAAAGAACCTAGCAAGCCACTGCAGGTATCTGCATCTCCAGCCCCTCCAAGGTGCAGAGTACTTTGGAGGTAGGACCTTCACCTCAACTCTATTGCCTTTCCAAATTTCAAACTGCAGTGCTCTCCGAGGGGCATGCCCTGGGAATTACTGATACACGATCACAGCCACCGGGATAAATCCTGCTTTCCTTACAGAGACAGTCCCACTAGCTTCAATACGGCTTGTCATCTGAGTAAGGCAAACCGGGAATCGGCTTTCCCCACCTGGTGACAGGCGTTGCCCTCACCCTATCAGCAAGCAGAAGCAAGCATGAAGCCCGCTGTTGCATGCTGGGGGTTATTTTACATTTGGAGCTTTTAATGGAAAAAACCAGACAATTTTAACAAAACCAGTAGTAACAGACATCGCTCACCATCCACTATTTCGGATCACCCAGGCTGCAATTAAGCAATTATTTTAATATGACCAACAGTGTAGAATACATTCGATGACATAACCCCAGTTTGTAACTGCACAGGATTCTACTATTGCAGGTGTATAAATCAGCTACACGAAGGCTGCAATCAACAAAGGTCATGGAAGCAATCTAGACACAATCATTGCGGACTAGGAGAGCTTTTCATTATTACGGACACCAGGAAGCGTGTTTTTGTTGGGTTTGATCTCATCTTTCACCGCTGTTTCACTTACGTCTCCCTTGGGGAAGAAACAGGTCAATTTCTGTTTGGTTTTCAGTTGTGAAACTTTAAGGGATTGATTTTCTACTGTAACAGAAAACACAGGTGTCATTTTCCGTGTTTCCTTGTATTGCGCTGTGTCATTCCACTAGGAGCATTCAGACACACAAGAGACATCACACAGATCTTAGAGTTACTGCTCCATGATACTCAAATCATGGATTCCTTCCTCCCGCTTCACCAGCGGCCATGTTCTCTTTCCTCATCATATCTGTTTATGATGAGATTACATTAAGCATCTGCAGGGTTTGGGAAGCAGGACATATTGTAAGTGCATCTTTATTAGCGAAACTTTCCTGATGATTATTAATTTTGAAAAATTCATGCATATAAAGGAAAATATAATTCTTGCATACGAGGAAAAAAATTTCCCTGATCCAAACCACTTACAATCTTAATATCTGATGAACGAGACAGAGCCCAAGGGAACAGTGAGACAGTGATTCTGAGCTATTATAGTTGGGGGTTGGATTAAATGTAAACTGTGAGTTGTGACTGCCAATCCTCATTTAAGATAGCAGTAAGAGACATGAATCAGCCCCTCGCCTAAAACAAAGGCATACGTGAGTCCACCCAGGAGTTAGAATTACGTGGGTGGAAGGTTTGGTTGAGTTTTGTTTTGGGGGTACGGGGGTGTGTGTGTGAGCGAGAGAGATAGGATGAGCTGAAGAAACATGATCAAGCCAAGCAGACAGAAACAGAAAGCTGATAATGTGGCCCTGGGAGAAAGTTGAGAAAAAAGCTCTTTGGGCACAGTTCTGAGTGGAAGAAGGCGTGGAACGGTAAACAAAAGGAACGGTCTCCTGTTGGGTGTTTCCTACTGGGTTCAAGAAACCAGGAAGTGGTACATTCTTTGTAAATCAACAAAACTGCATCGAAGACCCTCCCCAATGTCTCCTCCTATCTGGAACAATCTATAGTCTATCAGACTCCAAATTTTTGGCTAACACTTGTGTAAAAAGGGGGTAACGTCACTGTTTGGATGGCCGTAGCACCTCGGAGCCCGAGGCCTAGATCAGGACGCCACCGGGCTAGGCGATGTACAAACACAGAACCAAAAGACAGCCTCCGCCCAAAGAAGCTTACATTCTAAGTGTAAAGCAAGGGACAGCAGATGGGAATAGACGGGGGAGAATAAAGCAGCCATGAGGCAAGCCTGGCCGGCATGATGGGCAGTGGCCTCAGCACACCAGGGGCCTCACCAATGTAAAGTTTTTTGTCGGCATCACGGCAAAGGAGAGCTCTGAGGCAGGAACCGGAGGACGAGACAGCGTAACAATCAGCACGCAAAGCAGTCCAGCCAGCTGCAGCATGCAGGGACCTTGGCAGACACTCTGTCGCACTCCCCATCCATCAGCTTTTTAAAATTAAATTAATACACCACAAGGCAGCAAAGCAAGAGCAGAGGAGAGAGCGTCTATAGGGCAATAAAGGCTCAAGGCAATGTGATTATCTATTGCTACCCAATGCAGGAAACAAGTTAACAGACACACTTGACCCAGCAGAATGACAACTCCCATGGTCGATTGCTTGTCCCAGTCACCCTCATGCTAACCCCAGGTATCCCATCCGAGTTTCAGTTTAGGTGGTTACATTTGTCCCTTTTAAGTTCCCCTTACAGTTTCAAACTGTTGTTCTTCACTTTGAATCCTGTACTCCTGCAATGTTGCTATGTGCTGTTAAACAGCGACTGTGTTCCACCCCAGAAGTAGCTGCAGTTCATTGGTGGATGAAGTCATTCTAGCTTGGGACTCTCGGGAATGAAAGGCACTAGAAAAACATCAGTCGATTAATCCAAGGATTTGTCTACTTTGAAAGTGGGCTAAGCTAAACAGGAATAAGACATTCTTTTTCTGGGATAAAAGTATCCAGACAAGGGGTTATTCCAGAATAGCTGTTCCTAAACAATTCATGTGCGGGCAAACCCAAGTACTCCATGGACCGACACAGGCCAAAGCATCAAAGAAGCCGTAGTGTGCCTGCCTCTCCAAAACCCACACGTGAGTGTATAAATGTAGATATGCCGGGGCACCAGACTCTGGCATTAATTTGCGGCTGCAACTCAGGCCCTGTCCTTTGGGAAATCAGCCCTGAGTTCAAACCAAGCATAAGAATTGGCTTTCTATCGTCTCCCTTTCTGGAATGGTTGAAAGTCCGAAGCAGCAAATTTCAAGATGTCAAAATAGCAAATGGGAGAGACCATTATTTACGTAGGTGCCCAGGACCCCATGGTATGCCTGATCGATTAGACCCCTCTTAAGAGGAAGGACAATCCAGGAGTTAGGGTGCTAGACTAAAATTTGAGAGACCAGGATTCAATTCCCGGCTTCAACGACGGCATTTTGTCCAATCTTGTGTACGTCACTTAGGCCACGTCTACACTAGGAGAGCTTTACCCTACCGATATGGGTACATTGGGATTCCAGCAGCACCGTAGTCCAGCCACAGGGCAGGACCCCATGGTGCCCGGTGACGTACACACACAGAACAGAAAGAGGGTATGCTACACCGGCGAAGTGCTCCAAGCAATGGATGTAGCTTATACTAAGCAAGCTGCACTTTCACCAGTTCCCTGTCGGAGTTTCTGCCCGCCCGTGGGTAATCGATCACTCCAATATTAAAGCCAAGCCTAGTTTTTTTCTAATAAACAAAAATCCCTTCTGTACCTGGCAGGGTAAGAATTGCCTGAAAATTGTCATCCCTCTTACCATAATCTCCAGAAAGGTTCGCACAGCCTCTCCCAAAGCCCCGGCGGTCAGGGCACGGCTCCCATTTTATATTCCCTGGGTCTGCAGCTCCGGGCCCAGAGCACCGTCGGGCCAGAGAGGGGAGGAGCGGGCGGTCATTTGCAATCGCGTTCTGTGGCTGCGCCCGCTTCTGTTCTTTTAAAAGCTGGTTTGGGAGGGGTGGGGTGGGGGGGATACATCCGATCGGCTTGCTCGGGATGGGCACGTCTGACTAATAAAGGCTTCTACCATGCAGTTACACGCACAAATCAACAGTCTCCTCTCGCCACAGCGGCTGGAGTGGTGCCAGCGGAATACAGTTACCTGGAAAAGGGCGTGGGGCAGAAGTCTGTCATGTTTGAAGTGGCCTTTAGACACAAACCCAGGGCATCGGATGATAACGGCAGGGCGAAGACGTGGGCTTTCCTGCTCTAGAACGTGCTGCGTGGTGTTAGAAAAGGGGCGAAGGGACCTGAGCATGGGACCGGGAGCTGGGAACTCCCCAGTGCCATCCCTGGTTCTGCCTACACTAGAGCGGGAAGATGTAACTTTTGCCAGCAGCAGGAGGGGTTAACTGTCCTGAGGCCGTGGCTGTCCAGGATACTAAGGAGTTATACGCCACCCTGGCACCGCTCTGAAGTGACCTCCTTGTTCTCCAGAACCTCCACTTTCATATAAACATCTCTGCAGCGGCAATGGCTGCATGAAGCCCTCGAAAATATAAGCAGAGCGTAACCACTGCAGAGACGACTCTGCAGCCAGCCTAGAATAATAGTTCAGAGGCGTGGCCTGCGTGGTGTTTGCTCTGATGGCCCATGCTAACTCATTCTCTCACTCCTCCAGTGAGAAGGCAGTGGAAGAGTCACTGATCTGCACCATTTACTGCAGGTGGTGTCTCAGTTTCGTGCCACAAGGGAGTGGCATTTGGGAGATGCCACTACTTATTTTTTTTCCTTCCAACCACAAAGGATCCAAGCCAGAGATGACCCGTGCTTGCCGATAGTGGGGGCGGGGGGGGGGGGGGGAGAGAGACAGAGTGAGGACAGCTGACTTCAGCAGTGTGACTGAGCATGCTCAGTACAAGGCAAGCAGCAAATCGGAGAGGAAGGCCATGTGCCCCCACCCCCATCCTCCCCTCTGATCCAAACCCAAGGAACCTAGCAGGGGCCATGGGCATACTGAAGAGCGGCAGCCAAGCTCCAGGAGAGCAGCGGAGCTCGGAGTTCACATGATCATCCTTTGAACAGCTGCATCTCCATTTGGCAAATCACAGGGGCGGAGCTTATTATGTGGACAGAGCTTGGAGAACCACCACCTTCCTCCCCACCCCCAATCTGACTCCCCGGTACAATCCCCCCGTCCCAGTTTTCCCCGTCTGTAACACTGGGGTTTGATGATACATCTCTCCCTCACCAAAGGCTGCACAGATTAAATGATGCTTTGAAGAGTCAAGTATTCAACATTATTCTCTCGAGTCCCTTTCGTTGGGTTAGTTTTACTCTTCTCAATTCTGTTCCTGTGTCAGCAACCGCATCCCCACTTGTGGCATCTACACTCCACCCAGGATCTGCTCCACACCCATTTCCTTTCTTGCCCTTTGATTTCCAGTGAACCCTGATTTATCCCCACCAGATGAAATACTGTAACTTCCCAGCCTACAACGACAGCGCGTCCCCGTTTGTGCTCATACCACTGTACTGGTTTTATGGAAATCCAAGCGAGAAACAGAACTTCCCTCAGCTTGGAAGCCTCAGAATGGCCAACAAGACCGGATGAGGCGCAAACCAGCTCAGATTGCATGGAGGAGGAACCAGGAACGTTCATCCTCGGCGGTTGCTCCTCTCTCCGGATCGGTCATTGCCTGCCCGACTGATGAAGGAACAGAAACAAACAGCCTGGGATGCCAGCTCACACTTGCGTCCCTGAGTTGTCCTGAAGACCGCTCTGGTGACCACGGTTCTCTCCCTAGGGCAGGTCCCGCATGGGCAGCCGGGCTCGCCAACCCATCAGCATGCCCCAGCCCCGGACCGGAGCATCCCTTCACACCCCAAGGCCTCCGCTAGCTCTGCACGCCCTAGTCAGTTCTTGGCTTATCTGCGGAGATCGCCAACGAGGGGGTACTGTCAGTGCCAGCTGTGGGGGGGGGGAGGGGGGGCTGTGATGTAAACATCTGACTGGAAACTGGACTAAGACATTATTTCATGAAGGCCAATGAGCAGCCATTGTAGGAGAGAGAGAGGGAGAGAGCCAGGAGCACTGGGCCTAGTGCAAAAATTGAGGCCTGAACCTAAGAGGGGAGGATAGGGGGGCCACGTGCCCTTCCCCTCTGATTTGCTGCTTGGCTTGTACTGGGATGGGGGATAGTACCTGGGAGTCAGATTAGGGGTAGGGAGGAAGGTGGGGGTTCGCCAAGCTCCGGCCACATAACAAGTTCTCAGGACCAAGGGGAGGTAACACAACAGACGTCCTGAGATACACAAGGTGGTGTGTAAGTTGTGCCTGGTTAGCTGTTTGCTTTGGCCTGTAATGTCTGAGTTCTTCTGCTTAGTTCTTTGCAGAGAGTCCTGCTGCTGACTGAGCCGTGGGCACTCAGGTGTTAGCATACCTGTAACCATGGAGCCAGAGTGCTAGGACTGTGTCCTGGGGGCAATAAACCTGGCCTCGTGCCTTTGGCACCGAACCACGCTTTATGAGCAACATCGAAGCCTGCAGCACTAACTCGCTGCCCTGTCTACTAACAACACCGAAGCTTCAAGGACAGACGCACTGAGCAGCCTAAACAGTGCTACCGAGGCAACGGCTTTCCAGCCGCCAACACTTAGCCACACTGGGTAGTACTCTCGACGTCTGCTGAACCAGCCACCTGCATAGAGCTGGGAAAGCACACGGAAACACACACACACACACACACACACACACACACACACACACACACACACACACACACACACACACACACACACACACACACACACACACACACACACACACACACACACACACACCCCAACTGACAACAGCCATCAAGTGGTCACCAGCAGTGGATCTGGAGACACCTGACAGGGAAAAGGGGTCACAGGTGACAGCAACATGTGAAGATAAAATGCATCCAACTCAGGGCAGGGCAGGCAAAGCTTCCCTGGGAACAGCTCCCAGACTCAGATTTAGCAGCGAGAGGCTTCGTGCCCCCATTTCCCACCCTGTCCACTGAGGGTGTGTAACGGCCCCTGCCATGCTCCAGCCGACAGCTGGATTCAGGATGCGCCTGCCGGCACCCAGCCTCCAAGCAGCATGGAAAGAGACCGTTGCAAAGCACAGCCCGGTATGAAGATGGCGCCGATTAAAGCCTTCGTTGCATTTCCCTTCCCACCACGATAAACCGAAAAGGGCCGTTAAAAAATACTGCTAGGATCTCAAAGCCAAGAGAGAGCCAGACAGAGTAAGAGGCAATTGTGCCAATGCCAGGGGAGTGAGGTGACACTCACTCGGTGGAGATAATCACAGACCCATAGGATTCGAAGGGACCGCCAGGATCGTCTCGTCTAGACTGCCAAGCTGCAGGATTTGGTGTGTCTAAACCCTCCAAGGCAGACGGCTCTCCAGCCTCCTTTTGAAAACCTCCAGTTTCCACGACCTCCCAAGGCATCTGTTCCACCGTCCTACCGTGCTTACAGTTAGGAAGGTTTTCCTGAGATTTAATCTAAACCCTGGTCTACTCTATGATTTGAGGTCGAATTTAGCAGCGTTAGATCGATTTAGCCCTGCACCCGTCCACACGACGAAGCCATTTTTGTTGACTTAAAGGGCTCTTAAAATGGATTTCTGTACTCCTCCCCGGCGCGGGGTTTAGCGCTGAAATTGACATCACTGGGTCGAATTTGGGGTAGTGTGGACGCAATTCGACGGTATTGGCCTCCAGGAGCTATCCCAGAGTGCTCCATTGTGGCCGCTCTGGACAGCACTTTCAACACAGATGCACTAGCCAGGTACACAGGAAAAGCCCCAGGAACTTTTGGCCTGTTTGGCCAGCGTGGAGAGCTCATCAGCACAGGTGACCATGCAGTCCCAGAATCGCAAAAGAGCTACAGCATGGACTGAACGGGAGGTACTGGATCTGATCTCTGTATGGGGAGACGAATCCGTGCTATCAGAACTCCGTTCCAAAAGATGAAATGCCAAAATATTTGAAAAAAATCTCCAAGGGCATGATGGACAGAGGCTATAACAGGGACCCGCAGCAGTGCCGCATGAAAATTAAGGAGCTCAGGTAAGCCTACCAAAAAACCAAGGAGGCAAATGCCCGCTCCGGGTCAGAGCCCCAGACATGCCGCTTCTATGATGAGCTGCATGCAATTCTAGGGCGTGCCCCTACCACTATCCCGTCCCTGTCCATGGACACCTGCAAGGGGAGAGTCTCACGCAACAGGGATGAGGATTTTGGGGACGAGGAGGATGAGAAGGAAGAGGATAACGCACAACAGGTAGGTGGAGAAACCGTTCTCCCCGACAGGAGGACCTGTTTATCACCCTGGAGCCAATACCCTCCCAACCCTCAAAAGGTGGGCTCCCGGACCATGAAGCCGGAGAAGGCACCTCTGGTGAGTGTACCTTTATAACTATAATACATGGTTTAAAAGCAAGCATGTTTAATGATTAATTTGCCCTGAAGACTTGGGATGCATTCGCAGCCAGTACAGCTACTGGAAAAGTCTGCTAACGTGTCTGGGGATGGAGAAGAAATCCTCCAGGGACATTATTAAGGGGACATTCAGAGGTGGCCGTTCCTGTTGGGCTCTTTGCCTGGGGCTGAAAAGAAATCATCCCCGCTTTGCAGCACCATTGAAAAGTACCCCTTGCGGTTTACATACTGGCTGCCAAGGTGTTCCGGTCCCAAGATAGGGATGTGCGTTCCGTCTATTGCCCTACCACAGTTAGGGAATCCCATTGCAGCAAAGCCATCCACTATGACCTGTACATTTCCCAGAGTCACTACCCTTGATAGCAGCAGATCAGTGATTGCGTTGGCTACTTGGATCACAGCACCCCCACCGTAGATTTGCCCACTCCAAATTGATTCCCGACTGACCGGTAGCTGTCTGGTGTTGCAAGCTTCCAGAGGGCTATGGCCACTCGCTTGTGAACTGTGAGGGCTGCTCTCATCTTGGTATTCTTGCATGTCAGGGCAGGGGACAGCAAGTCACAAAGTTCCATGAAAGTGCCCTTCCGCATGCGAAAGTTTCGCAGCCACTGGGAATCAGCCCAGACCTGCAACATTATGCGGTCCCACCAGTCTGTGCTTGTTTCCCCGGGCCCAGAATCAGCGTTCCATGGCATGAGCCTGCCCCATTGCCACCAGGATGTCCAAATTGCTGGGGCCCGTACTTTGAGAGGCGTTCCGGGCAAGCCTATCTTCACCTGGGAAAACTCCCTCAAGTTAACTCCAGTGTCAAAGCCACTCTTCAAGGAAGCCACCTCTGTTGTTTTTCATTTAGTGAGCAGTTGGAGGCATTTAGCGCCCCCGAAGTGTTTCCAGTTTACAAGAAATTGGAAGAGACCTTTACAGTGCAGCTGAGGCCTCAACAGAAAGAGGGAACATTGGGTGAGATGTTTCTAAAAAGGCAATTAATGAGCTCCCATAACTCAATTAGGTACTTGTTAGACCAATTCTAAATGAAAAGGCAATGCATCCTCATTCACCTATGCTCTAGCCAAGTGCTAGTAAGTGCTCTCGCATCATATCCAATTACAGTCCTGCCTGAGAGTACATCACTTCATTCTCGAATATGGCTTAGATAGGGCAGAGACAGAAAATATACTGGTGCTTTGCTAGACTCTGATACAATGTTATTGCTAGTTTAGAGACATACCAAAACATCCAAGATCAAGTAAAAGCTATATAATCATACAGCCTGAAAATATGCCAATAATATACATAATGGGTAGGCTTGGGGGATGCAGGATTAGATTTATCGGTAAACATCAATTTCACCACACACACACAAACCAATGAAAAGAATATTTCCACTGATGAGAATCAAAATGTAAAGAGAGGCAAAGTAAGAAAAATGCTGACCTGTGATGATGACAGTCGGGTTTGAATGGTTATAAAGCTTTAACTTTTTGAATCTCAGCATCTACTGTCATTAAATAATTATTGTCTCACCCCTCCATTGTCTGATGCTCCATAATTCCCCACAACTGTGAGAATTTAAAATCAATACAAATCTAACCAAAAAAAAGGCTTAAAACCAATAATTTTGTACAACTGTGACCATGGTTAAAAATAAAAAAAAAATCAATATTATCTGTCAAGATCATAAATAAAAATTGAATTCTGACAAGCCTAATCATGGGCCAGATACTCAGCTGGCGTCAACCAGCATCACTCCATGCCAACTTACATCATCTGAGGATTTGTATATTACCCACACACAAGCAAAGTGTCTAAAGTTTTTTTGTTTTTGTTTTTTTTAAATGGAGATATGCCAATCTCCTAGAACTGGAAGGACCTTGAAAGGTCAGCAAGTCCAGTCCCCTGCCTTCACTAGCAGGACCAAGTACTGTCCCCTGACAGATTTTTGCCCCAGATCCCTAAGTGGCCCCCTCAAGTACTGAACTCACAACCCTGGGTTTAGCAGGCCAATGCTCAAACCACTGAGCTATCCCTCCCCCCAAGTTAGCCATATAAATCCAATTTAGCCATCTGTTCAGTAGTGAGAGCACCCACAGGCTATAAAGGGCACCCGTCGGATGGGGTGCGGAAGGATTGGGAACATATGCAGCTAGAAATTACAATCATTTCTCATTGTTCTTGCTGCGATTTTTGACAGTCTCCATCACTAGAAATGAGAGCAGAGAAACATCAACCATCTCGAACGGTCAAAACAACAGATTTTCTGCATGCGAGACTGAACGCTACAGGTGTAAGCGAAAGCCATTTCCATGCAGAAACCTATTGCATTTCAGCTGCTTCCCCCTGGCTTTCCTGAGACAAGCCACAGACCAATTCAACGGCCTGTCCTTAAACGCAGCATGTTGCTTTCATACTAGCCCAAGCTAGTCGTTCTGTCTGACCGTGCTCTTTTAGCCAAACCGCGCCTAGCAGCATGTTTTGGGGACGAGAATCAAATTGTTTCGTTGTTTAATCTCTCAACAGCAGAAAGAAACAAGAACGGACACTGCAGGCTCGAGGGTAGTAACTAGGAGTGACACGGGGAAATGGAGCAAAAGAGACTTTTACACTCAGCATAAGTCAGATTGCCCAAGAGCGAGATGCATCAGGCAGGGGAGGGGATTCCTGCGGGAACCAGGAGATGCCACCGTCACAGGGTAGATTCCAACAGCCAAAGCGGAAACTGTGCAAGCCAAACACCACCAGCGCGCAAGTGTGATCAAAGAGCTAATTAAAGATAATTAGCTAATTTGTAGGCGGGATGGGGGCAATTATAGGGAATTAATTACGTGAAACAAATGCATGGCTGAACATTCTGTAGCCCAAGGACTATTTACTTTTCAAAACATTCAAAGCAGTTGAATTTCACACCCGATTCCACCAGGACCTGGCACTCATTCCTGCTTAGCTCACCCTGCGGGCCAAGTGCACTTTTCACTCCAACCATAACCGGTTATTCAAGGCCTACAGCACTGGCTCTGGTACCAGAAACGGTGCACCAGCCTCGCAGCAGGTGCATTCGACACCAGCCATCTTGGAAACCAACGCAATTCATTTCCTTCAGCAGATCGGGCCGGTCCCGGTGACAGAAGCGGATGGCCGGTTAGTGCCCTGGGGAAAGGGTTTGGGAGCATAATGGGAAGCCTGGATGGGTTAGGCATGGGGGTGACCAGCAAGGTCAGCTGAGAGTCTGGCTTCAAGTGGAGAAGGCCACGTTCCAGCTCCTGTTGTGTGGGAAGGAGGGCTGGTGTCTCTGAAAGTACAACTCCTCTCCAGTGTCATGCAAGGAAAGGAAGCCTGCTCAGGGTTCAAACCATCTGGGAGACACACACCACGGGAGAAGGACTGTGTGATCTGTGAAACAGTCGGATCCTGCTACAGTTCAAGCTTCAATACCGAAACGGACCAGGAAGTCATGCCACTAAGAGGAGCTCATAGCTTTCCTTGTACACCCAGGAAAAAAGACTCCGCTGATGCACACCCGACTCCTGTTCGCCTGTTGTATTGATTCAGTCTGTAGCACTAAAAGGTATTGCTGTTTTATTGCCCTAACCTTTTGATTGGTACTTGCTAGCTATTTTTTTTTTAATCAATAAGCAGGGAAGGACTGAACCCAATAGACTATTAGCACACGTCTGCACAGGAATCCTTTGCCATGAACAATTTATAAGGGACTGGGGATGGGATGGTGCAGAATAAATGTAAAACTTCCCGACTAGAGAGAACTCCCGACACTCGTTACAGCCTCGTTTGGCGACAAAGAGCCAGCCCAGACAGAGCAGGGAGAAATGCAGCAGCCCTAGCAATACTAATAGGCGTGTAGCACTTAGCCAAGAGAGAGGACAACAGGGCACATGCGACAGGAGATCTAACCCTAGGGGATGAGAAAGGATTTAGGGTGCGTCATCGCTAGGAACAAAGGTGTTTTATCGCGTGAGAGCTAATGCACGGTAACAAGAGGTAAAACCCTAGCGAACACCAGGCAGCGTGTGGTTTGCCACTCATAGTAGCAGGTCGAGGTTGTTGTCAGTTGGCTTCTGTGTGTGTTCTTGTCAGGTGCTGTCCCAGCAGACTGATAGCACCGCCCAGTGTCAAGTGATGAAGGATGGAATATCGTTGCCGCAGCAACGCTGCCCAGTGCTTCTGTCCTTGGAGCTTCCATTTTATCACTATTAACAGCAGGTAAGGCAGCCTCGAGGCTACTCATAAAGATAGACCACAGGTGCACTTCGGTGGCAAAGGCACTCGGCCAGCTTTATTGCCCCCTAGGCACAGTTTTAGTGCCTGGCAGCAAGGAGTGGCTCAGTCAGCAGCGGGAATTTCTGCTGTCCCCAAGGCCACACAAAAGATTGCGGTGAAGTACCCCGACCTTTATAGGCCAAGACAAACAACTGGAATACACGACTTACGTATTTCATGACGTGGCTGATGTGACTAGGTCCTATGATGGTGTCCCTTGAATAGATATGTGGACAGAGTTGGCATCGGGCTTTGTTGCATGGATAGGTTCCTGGGTTAGTGTTTTTGTTGTGTGGTGTGTGGTTGCTGGTGAGTATTTGCTTCAAGTTGGGGGGCTGTCTGTAAGCGAGGACTGGCCTGTCGCCCAAGATCTGTGAGAGTGAGAGATTGTCCTTCAGGATAGGTTGTAGATCTTTGAGGATGCACTGGAGAGGTTTTAGTTGGGGGCTGAAGGTCACGGCTAGTGGCATTCTGTTACTTTCTTTGTTGGGCCTATCCTGTAGTAGGTGACTTCTGGGTACTCTTCTGGCTCTGTCAATCTGTTTCTTCACTTCAGCAGGTGGGTATTGTCGTTTTAAGAACGCTTGATAGAGATCTTGTCGGTGTTTGTCTCTGTCTGAGGGATTGGAGCAAATGCGGTTGTATCTTAGAGCTTGGCTGTAGACAATGAATTGTGTGATGTGTCCTGGATGGAAGCTGGAGACATATAGGTAAGTATAGCAGTCAGTAGGTTTCCGGTACCATCATAGGACCTAATCACATCAGCTACGCCATCCGGGGCTCATTCACCTGCACATCTACCAATGTGATAGATGCCATCATGTGCCAGCAATGCCTCTCTGCCATGTACATTGGCCAAACTGGACAGTCTCTACGCAAAAGAATAAATGGACATAAATCTGACATCAGGAATCATCACATTCAAAAACCAGTAGGAGAACACTTCAACCTCTCTGGTCACTCAATAACAGACCTAAAAGTGGCAATTCTTTAAAAAAAAAAAAAAACTTCAAAAACAGACTCCAACGAGAAACTGCTGAACTGGAATTAATTTGCAAACTGGATACCATTAAATTAGGCCTGAATAAAGACTGGGAGTGGCTGGGTCATTACACAAACTAAAACTATTTCCCCATGCTAAGTTTTCCCCTATTGTTACTCATACCTTGTTGTCAACTGTTTGAAATGGGCCAACCTGATTATCACTACAAAAGTTTTTTTTCTCCTTCTGATAATAGCCCACCTTAATTGATTAGTCTCTTAGAGTTGGTATGGCAACCCCCATCTTTTCATGTTCTCTGTGTGTGTATATATATATATATCTCTTCCTATTGTATGTTCCACTCTATATATCTGATGAAGTGGGTTTTAGCCCTCGAAAGCTTATGCCCAAATAAATTTGTTAGTCTCTAAGGTGCCACAAGGACTCCTTGTTCTTTTGGCGGATACAGACTAACACGGCTACCACTCTGAATCCTTTTCTAGTCTTATACTCAGCCAAAGGGGTGTGTGAATTCCCTGTCTCTCCCTGTAGGCTCATATTATGGCAGGAGGATGAACTGTGCTTTCCCACAGGTACAGAGAGTGCATGAGAATGGTCTACGTATTAGAGCAGAAGGAGCCACACTTCCTAGCAACTTCTAATCCCAGCTGTACCCTTCACCTCTCTGGCTTCAGGCCCCGCGTTTTGGATCACGCTTCCAGAAGTGCCCACTCATTTTGGGTGCACAACTGGAGGCATCCAGGGGCTAATCTGCAGAGATGCTGAGCACCCGTAATTCTGGCCAAAGTCCGCAAGAGCCGTGAGTGCTCAGCACCGCTGGAAATCAGGCTCCATGTGTCTCAAGGTGGGCATCCAGAATCAGTGGGCACTTCGGGCCGCAAGCCCGCTCTGCTTCAGTTTACCAGTCTCTAAAATGAGGATAATACCTACATCACCGGGCAGAGAGAAGGGGAGTGAGAATTATTGTTTGAAGAATGCTTTGAGATCTTCAGACAAAAGGGCTGTAAACTCAGGTTCATTCTGTGATTTCCAGGAGTCTGAACTAGGCACCTGTGAGAACATGGGGGGGAGGGATAGCTCAGTGGTTTGAGCATTGGCCGCCTAACCCCAGGTTGTGAGTTCAATCCTTGAGGGGGCCATTTAGGGATCTGGGGCAAAAATTGGGGATTGGTCTTGCTTTGAGCAGGGGGTTGGACTAGATGACCTCCTAAGGTCCCTTCCAACCCTGAGATTCTATATATTGCCTAACCAATATATCACCATCCAAGGATTTAGGGGAAGGGATTTAGGGTCCAAGTAAAAAGCCGCACATACATCTTGAGTAAAGATGACCGGAAGGTTTAGTCATGATCTGAGGATCTTTCACAGCCAGTTTTCACCGAGAAGTGACCCCAACTGGCAGGAGAGGTGAATCATTATGTTTAGTTATTGGTGCAACATTTTCACAGATTATTTTCACTTCTGTATGTTATTGCATGCATTAAATAAATGTGCGACGTTTATATCTTTACAAAGGGCTACGTGCCAGTGGCCACGTCTATAGCAAATGGTACACAGAGAAGTGAACTGCATTATTCTGCTGTTGTAATTTACTACCCTCCTACAAAGTCTCAATGAACTGGTTTCCAAATCAGGAAAGCAATGATCATTAATATGCCCTATGAAACCACGAACGTTTGCAAGATTTTTGGATCTGGGTTTGGTGCAGACCCGTCACTAGTCCAAACCTTTCTCCAGCCACCTGAAGTACCAGGTTTCTTTGGGGGTTGTCTTATGTGCCATAAATGCCAATGCTGTTGTATTAGGCTTCTTAAAGGAAAAGTGCATGATTTGTTCTAGAGCCAGAGACTGTTGACTGAATATAAGGCACATGACGGGCCAGATTATTTCCTATCCCCTAGCAGGGACGGATAAAGATGTTCAATGTTAGGCCTAGCACAGTGGTTCCCAAACTTTAACAACCTGGGAACTCCTTTCAATAAAATGTCAAGTTGCACGAACCCCCTCTGAAAAATGAATATTTCCAGGGATTTTCTCCTTTACCCGAGTATAAATTATAAAAGCAGTGATCTTGGAAAGGTACAGTTTGTTTTTATGACATGCTTATTACACACTATTTATTATTACAGCATTTTTATTGCATTATGAAAACAGCAACCCTCGTCCAAGATCTCACCTTTGTAGCTTGTATCACTTTGAATAAGCCTGTTATAAGACAAGGCTCCTCTGTTTCATCAAGGAGTATCAGATGTGAAATAGCATGAAGGTATTTAAGAAACCAACTCAAAGAGTTCCTCCTACATAAGCTTTGTCTTGCCTAGACTGCTCGTTACAACAGATCTTAAACTTGTTCTTCATAATAATTTTAAAAACAATACTAGCTGCCTATTTAATTTTAAAATCAACCAAAACTATTCACCTCCCTTTCCATTTCTTATAAGGAGTCTTGAAGTTTAAATCTCCTCAATGTGATAGATATGCTTGCTTTGACCTGCTTAGCTCTTGGAAGTCCAGGGGCTCTGGACTGCTGGTCCCATGCTGCCCGGGGTCCCGAGGGACAGCTCTGTCCACCATTAGGGAATTTTTCCCCCGAGAGCCCCCTGTAACATTTCACGAACCCCCAGGGGTTCACGAAGCCCAGTTTGGGAACCACTGAAGCAGATAGTATTGCCCCGTATTGGTCAGATACTTCACTGCGCAGACATGAATACTATTGGTGAACTGCAGGCAGGTATGGATGTAGTAAGAGAACAAGAGGGTGGGGCTAAAAAGTAGGAGTAGCTAGAGGTAAGGCATGTTTTCAAATAGGGCAACAACCAGGTTTTTGAAGTTTGTTTAGATTTATTTTTAAAATCCTGATTTTGTACCTGTTTTAATTAAGCCCCAGCCGCCACCATTCGTTATCAGGCCACTTGGATTCCCTGAGATCTCCCTCTAAGTGTATCCAGATGGAGCGGAGCGCACTGTGTTAGCCAGGAATGTCGCAAAGCCTTTCTAGGAATGCCCATAACCATTTCACTCTGTGAATGGCCCATCAGAGAGAGCTCATAGACTCATAGACTCATAGACTTGCTGCATGTGACTATCTCCCAGCACACAGGCCAGTCTATGCAAAGCTCAGGTAAAAGAAAATATAGACTGAATGATCATGAAAAACATCCTGAGTGTGAGATCTAGCAGGCTACACCATAGCATTCTAAGGGAAGTGGTGGCAACATTTGAAGTTAGATGGGCAGAGAACTGGAGAAACACACCATCCAGGAGTGCTGAGGTGAAGGACACAGATGATCCTACTGGAATGGGGATCCGGTCTCTCCAGTCTCTGTGATTCAATAACTCCTGCATGGGGTGCGGGCACTGCAGAATAATCGGATCTCCCAAAAGGTTGCTCATGCCCGCTGCCAGTTGTAAAAACGCCTGGGCAGGTGGCGGGAGCTAACGTCCCATTTCCCTTTCCTGACAAATTCATTCTAAGTACAGGTGGTCCAAGCTGCTCAAGTGTGACTTGTTATTTACCATGTCCCAAGTCAGACCCCCAGTTACCAAGACTCCCCAGATCGCCAGTCACCTTCTAAAGCCAAAGTCTACAAGCACCACGGTCAATAACCACAGCTCCTTTACAACCAAACCAAGTAGTTTGAATAATAAAGCTTACCTCACACAAATCATGAGCATTTCCCGAGTCTGCCATGCGTTCAAATGCTGAGCTCAATTTCCCAGGTCCTAAACTAGCTCTGGAGAACGGCAAGGTGGCAGGTCCTGTTTGATTAATTAATCTGTTATTATGTTTCAGAGACTAGAATGGACCCACTTATTTCTTTGCACGATAATTGGACCTTGTTATTAAGACACCGTTAGGATTTCATTGCTATTCTCCTTCTGCTATAGAAATATATTCCGCGTAGGGTGTGTGTGTGTGTGTATGTATATATATATATATATATATATGCGCCCGTTGCACACACGTGGGATTGTTAAATTTGGTAAAGACGGACACCCAGTGCTCCCCAAACAAACCACAATTCTTTGTTTCCCATTCATCCCGTTCGAGGTAATATGTGGTGGTGTAGCCATGTTGGTTCCCGGATATCAGAGAGCCAAGTTGGGGGAGGGAATCGTGTGGCTCGAAAGCATGTCTCTCTCACCAACAGAAGTTGGACCAATAGAAGATGGTATCTCCCCAACCTTGGTTCTCTGAGTGTTACAGGTGCTGTAGTGTGGGAGCCAGCATGGGACCCCAATTCCCTGCCTTGACCTTGGGCCAGATTTTCAAAGGTATTTAGGTGCCTCGGGTGATTTTCAACAGTGCCTGTCTGCCTCTTTAGGGGCCTTCGAAAACCTGGCTTTTACAGAACGAGGCAAAGAGAGATGTATCAAATGGGGAGCTAATACTTCCTGGCTCACGGGGGTGTGGTGAGGAGGGATACAGCATGGGAGGCACTCCTGTCTATTGGCCAGACCAACCCTGGTCTCTGGGGCAGGGTATTCAGGCTGTTTCTCATTCCAGCATTTACATACCTGCTATTGACTGCGGAGGGACTCTCCCCCGAGTAAAGCGAGTAGGTTTGGAGGATTAGGGCCATTATTAAGACTCCAGCCAGGGAACATTAACCAATGAGAGGGAGGCATGTGGAATGGGATTTTCAGGGCACTGAGTGCCCTGCCGATCCAGGTGAAGTCAATGGGAAATGCAGGTGCTCAGCACCTCACAAAGGGGCCTCAAGCTGGGCTCCCCAAATCAGAGGCCACTTTTAAAAGTGTGGCTGATTAGTCCTTGCCAGGCGAAATCTATTTGGGGGTAGGGTCATGGGCTAACAGACCCTGGCACACGGGTCATACTCAAGGATTAAGTTAGAGAAGGAACATACTGATTTAGCCCTTGGATTGGGGGGAGGCTCTACAGAGCAGATATAGAGACCTGGCCACCTGATGAAAAGCAGATTAAGGAGATCCCTACTATTAAGCCTCCCCTCCCCCACTATCTGGATTTCCTAGAGCTCTGAGCCGGGGTCTGGCCTTCACGATCACCATCCCATCTCCCCGCCACCCACAGCGACCCCCTGCAGCACTCCCAGACAGATGTGTGGTTTCTCCTACCTGCGGCTTTCACCACCTGCACCTCAAACTCCACTAATCCCGAGGGCTGCCCTTTTAATCGCCGCTCGCCTGCAGCCAGGCAAGTGTTTACTCGGGTACTCCAGTTACCTCCTCTCTCCAGCTGCCCCTGGATACTGGAGACTCCCTCTGTGTTTATCGCCGTTGCCTCGTTGCCCTGCTTACGGGCTGGCCTGTATGGCTTTGGGAGTCATCCACTGGGGATATTTCACAGCAGAGAGACACACACACAGCGATTTGAACAGGCCTGTGTTTGGATTGGCCGCAGCAGCTTGTCTGTAACAGATCTCATGTTATCCAACGATCTCCAACGCGTCTTTAAAATACAGCCAGCTCTCCTGGACTCCTTGCCCCCTCATATTAGCCTCCCAGGGGATCCTGTCCATCAGTTCCCCAAGCGAGTCTAAGTCCGCTTTTCTGAAGTCCAGAGTCCGTATTTTGCTACTCTCCTTTCTTCCTTTAGGAGACAACATTTATCCCAGAGTAATTTATATGGGAAAGCGGCAGTTTTAATAAATGCAAACTTACACTTTAAAGAGAACCAGTCAACTAAAAAAAATAAAGATATTTCTACTGTCCCACCTCATGTCAGGCACATTAATGGTTATGCAGATACCAATTATATAATTAAACTGATCTGGCAAGAACATACATCTCCTCCCAACCTTGTACACGTTTGAGTCAAGAGTACACGATGCTGCTTACAGGTGTCAGGAAGTCAAAACATGCTTCATTGTATTTCATTGCTAAGTGAATTCCCAGAAGATCACAGCTTTCCAAACCAGAGATAAATGGTGGGACCCTTCATGGATCACATCTCTCCTCTCCAAGCCCAACACAGCCAGACCTTACATTCATTCGTTTTTAAGGAGACAGAGGAATACCCAAGTCATCTTCACCCACCCTTTAGATTCCACTCTCTGCTCACGGTTCTCAGCGCATTACGTCACATGTCAAAAGCAGGGGAGCGTCCCCAAAATAATGAGAGAGCTCACTCCCTTACACCAACTCCACTTGGGTGGTGGTGCAGGAGTCAGCTAATAACAATTGCACAACCACAGACATGGTGCATTTCACTCCTCCTTGTGGTTTGGCTCCCATGCAAGCAGCAAAGAGATCCAGCAGAGACTTAGTCCGGATAGTTAAGTGGTATGTAAAAGTACATCAGGTTTCTGTTCAGCTGTCATCGGGAAACAAAAACATTCACACCTCGAAAATCCACCCACTGGAAAGGAAAAGGGTTTGTCAAGGACAGGTTTCGGCGCCTCTGAACTTGAATTCAGCCTAAATCCCTATTGGCCGAGCAGATCAATGGCCCAACGATGCATTTGAGCTTCCCTCCCAGGTCTCTTTAATAATAATAATAATAAATGGAGATATGCCTATCTCCTAGAACTGGAACAACCTTGAAAGGTCATTGAGTCCAGTCCCCTGCCTTCACTAGCAGGACCAAGTACTGTTCCCTGACAGATTTTTGCCCCAGATCCCTAAATGGCCCCCTCAAGGATTGAACTCACAACCCTGGGTTTAGCAGGCCAATGCTCAAACCACTGAGGTATCCTTCCCCCCCGCCCCATTAATTATTATTATTTCTTATTATATTACTCAGAGCTTTTGGTTTTCATGAAGACAAAGACAACATTAATAAAGCCCTTGGTCTTTATTATCTTGGAAGTTTGCAGGAGAACAGGGTCTGGGTTAAGGGCTCACCTAGTCCTGTAGCCTCGTTGCCACCTGAAATCAGTCCTCTCCTCTGGCACCTTAATCACTGCACTACAAACTGGAACTGACGTGATGTTTGCCATGGAGTCTTCCCCTACCTCCACACAAGAGACAGGCGAATTAAGGGGTCTCTTCGTTCTCCTCTACAGTGGCAGAGACTGGCTAGCAGCAAGATGGATCAGCGGCCTGCTCTCCTGGCCCCTGTGAACACCCTGATCTATACAGGAAAGCTGTATCTCCGCTGGGTTGTTTTACACCCATAAGGTGACAAGTGCAAGCCGCGATGGAAGTTGCTAGGGTAGGTCCGTTTTGCAGTGCTCCCAGGGGGGCTCCCTCCCTCCCACCCTGTATAGCAGTAGGGGTTCCCCACCCCTAGCCCCTGTAGCTATACACTTCCAGAGGCGGAATTTTCCCTAGTGCAGGCTGCAGCTGGATCTCGCTTAGGCGCAGTTTGAGTTACTGGAGATGGACTTTTATGTTCCTGACACTGCCAAGCTGTCTGCGGCCCTGAAGGGAGCCATAGCAATATTGCTCCGTGGCCATTCCAGAGAGACTTCCATCTGGGCATCTTAAAGCGATTTACGTTCCTTGATTCATTAACACCCCGCGAAGCAGGAAAAGGCTGCTCCACTCATTTCACAGGTGGGTAACTGCTGCTGTGCAGTGGTTTCAGTGACTTGCTCGTGATCACATAGCAGGGAATGAGCAGACCCCAGGAGTGGTGAGTTGCAGCACGCTGCTCTAACCATTAGGTAACACTACTGCTGCTGGCAGCATCCGAGGTCGGGGAGCAGACGGGATTTCCGAAGGAGGTAACGGTCCCTGTCTTTGGTTCCACCGATTGGCAGAGCAGCATGAGTGACAGCTTGGGACCCTTTTGGCACCAGTGTGGATTCCCTGGGGCGTACCATGCGCTGGGCTGACATTACAACAGCGCACACTCTGTTCTAGAAGAGGACAGTGATTTGAGGGAGCAGAAGGGAGAACTGCAGCCCTGGCTCAGTTATAGCATCTCACTTTTGACACTCGAGTTGGCACTGCTATTACAAAAAAACGGGTCTGCGTCTATTGTACAGCGCCTAGCACCATGGGGTGGGATCCCCTAGACACTTCCCGGCCTACAGCACAGAGATAGGGCCCTGACACTGCACATGGGTCAGAGCACGGATAAGGACGAGGCATGGTAAGGAGGCCTCACAGGGACAGGTCTTTGCCCAGTTTGAAAGCCACCAGGGCCAGCTTAAGAATCAGTGCTCCACTCCCAGTTCAACGAAGCTCTGAAGCAAATGCTTAAATCCCATTGACTTCAAAGGGACTTAGGCACATTCCTAAAGTCAGATGTGAGCTTAAGTGGTTTGCTAAATAGGGAAGGACTTTGCTCACTCAGAGCCAAGGCAGGCGGACTGTGATCGGCGCCGCTCACACCACCGGCTGGCGTTAGCCCAAGCAGCAGAAAAGCCGGGAAGGAAATGCAATAACCATTGTGTGTCGTGTTTGGAGGACACCATTGGACAAACTGGGCAGCTGGAGAGAGCACAGACCAACAGGGCCGGGCCAGGGAAGAGACCCCGGGCGCAGTATATCGCTGAACTGATTCTATTTCCAATACAAATCGGCACAGACTGCACACGGAGACGCAGAACTCAGGCCGGCTGGCCAGGACCCCATACGGCAGCTCATTTCCACCCCACCCCATGTCACTGCACCTTCTGCCTCACTTTCATTACTGGAACTCCCCAGTAGCGACCTTGGCAAAGTCCCCGACA
>JAVFKX010000100.1:0-85575 GCA_033296515.1 Macrochelys suwanniensis | reverse complement strand
AAAAGGGAGAAGCAGGCAACTCATCTAGGGGAGCTGAGAGACCATGGTGAACATGGTGCAAAGGTCGCTATGTGGGAATTCACAATTGTGATTTAAAAAAGTTTTTAGTTTAAAAGTTTTAGTTTAGTTTTTAGTTGGTTTACCCATTCCTCACCTGTGCAGGCAGCTCTCGGGAGCACTTCTTTCTTAGAGCCCTGGAGGTCTGGGACCCACGGCTCTTCCTCTCGTTACAGCTGCGAGATCACATCAGGTTTGGAAACTGGAAACCCTGCTGAAGGCAAAGAAAACAAGGAAGGTCAGTGGAATTTGTGGGATACTTGTCACAAGGAATATTCCATGGTTTTAACCCCTGCTCATTTTTAAGTAGTAATATCCCAAGGCCATCTTCCTTGACTTAAAGTGGCAGGAGAGTCATTATTATAAATCATATTAATTACCTTTGTGCCTGAGGACCAACTAAGAAGTGGGTCTCCGTTGTGCTAGGCAAGGTACAAACCCAGAATAGTAGAAGGCCCATGCCCTGAACAATTTACAATCTAAACAGACCAGACAGACACAGAATGGGGGAAGGGGTAGAACCCACCAGCAGAGTGAACTATGTGAAGGCAGAGTGACAGATCTGATGAACACAGGCATATATCTTGAGACTATTGTATTTAATGTTATGACTAGGACCAGTGTCTTCCGGAAACTGCCGCTTTTACTGCATTTTTTACTGGAATTACACCCCCACCCCCACCCCACCCCCCGATTTCTGCCTGGGGACACCTGACTCAGAGGGCAGAGGCTGGGGACTGGCTGCGGTTGAGACTTGCTGCTAATTTCTTCCCTCCTCATGCAAGTCTGGGTTCAGCAAAACCACTGTGCAGCTTCCCCTGGGCAGGCAGATGACACCGGGGAGGGCTGAGGGATGGGTTTCCTGTGCAATCTGGTGTCACTAAGGGGAGATGAATGCCAGATCTCAAGGCTGGTTATGCAGATCTCCAGCTTTTGAAGCTTTGCCCCACGCAGAAAGGGGCAGTGACTGACTTCACCTCTTTCAGGAGACTGAAGAAGACAGACTTTTTGGGGAGAAACAGTTGAGTTTGAACTGACTTAGAGGGGTCTTTTTTGGCTACAAACTGACATGACCTGTAATCTAAAAGAGGGAAGGTTTTAAGGAAGGTTTTAATACACTTTGGAACTGATCAGGGATTCCCAAGCGGACTGATGAGGGAACGATGGTAAATACGCATTTAGATGCTTTTCTTGTTTTGTATCATTTCCCCATAAGGCCCATGGACACTGTCATGGATCCATAGGATCTGTGCAATGCCTTGTCTTTTAACCCATCCTTGGGAGGTGCCCCTTGAGTGCACTAGACCCCCAAGGGGTCCCACTCTTCCACAAGGATAGGCCTTAGACGGAGTCTCTGGCTTCAACACCCAAGACTGAGCCACTGGCTTCAACACTCCTATTTCAACCTGTGAGCTCTGCCACCAGGTCCAGCTGAACGACACTCCTGTTCAGAGACTGTTCCTCATTCAATGCACCTCAGCAAGTTTGTGCTGTGACACTGGGCAGACTTTTAAACCACAGCAGGGTTTATTAGTCAACCGACACACAGCATTGGAAAGTCCTTCGATTAGCACAGAGAAGCAAAGAAGACAATAGAGTCCATACTGGCCAATGGCCTTGAGCCATGCTGCTGTAGAAAACATTTTGTTTTCCTTTCACTGGGCCTGTCCATTTGTCTTCGCTCCGGTAGAGCTCCCTGCCTCTGTGAGCCCAGTAGGGGCCGAGGGGACGGGAATCCTTACCCAGCGAGGTCACGTTCTCATAGTTCTCCTGCATGACGTCTCTGTAGCGGGCTCTCTGAGCGGGGTCCAGCAGAGCCCCCTCTTCCCTGGTGAAATACACAGCCACCTCCTCGAAGGTCACTGGCCCCTGAAAGAGCAAGAGTCCAACACTCAGTACCTGCTGCCCCACTCACAGCCCCACCGTTCCTGGGGGAGAGGAGCCAATCAAAGGGAAGCTCTGGGTGGCTCACAGTCAGGAGTCCCACCCCCACCCCACTCACAGCATCCAGAAAACACCAGGGGAGGGGACAAAGAGAGAGCCCCTTGTATCTCCCAGCAGATCAATCACACTCCTACTAGTGTGAGACTGATACGGGAGATGGAGGCCCTAGCAGAGTGCAGGGAGAGCTCGCTGGGAGAAAGCCCAACACCCTCCTCATTGTGAGGAGCTGGACAGGGCCAGCCTTGGTGGTGGGCGGACTATGCGACGGTTCAGGGGGGCCTTGCTGAGGGGGTGCCTCTAGCAGGGGTATCCTGTCTCTCCTCTCCCCACTGCTCTGCAGTGAGTATAGAGAGAGAATAATCATGTATTTGGTATCTAAGTAAATAGGATTGAAACACAAGGCCTGTAGGCTGAGACCTGCACGATTTTAGCTTAGCTAGTTTACGCCTTGGAGCAAAGAAAAGCTGACATAAGTAAATGACCGAGGAATAACCCGATGCCCTAAGGTTATGGGGAAAGAGGAATCAAGTGGTAACAGTGTGAAAAATTAGCCAGAAGATTAATTTTAAATTAAAAAATTCTGTAAAGGCACCTCTGTTTCCAAATGTGCGTCAATGTTAATGAGAGATAATCAGAACCACAATATAAAAAGGGGGTGCCCAGAGCGGGAAAATAAAGCTCCCTATGGAATACTCCAGTAGGAACCATCCCTCTACTGATGATCAATCCGTGAGAGACTCATCAGAGCCTAACACTATTGTTAAGAATGGGAGTAGAACTAGATTTGTAACTTTTCCATAGGTCTTTATAGAATTTCTATATGCTTGGGGATTCGTAACTAACTTTAATAAAACTTGTCAAACAGACTAGACCTTGTACGTGTGAATGTCTGTGTGGTCACTGCCCTTGGTCTTTGTGTGTTCCTGGACAATACATGTGAAGCAAGTAGCCGAGGTGACTTTCACTCTGTTAAGTTTGAAACCGTAGCCAGCAGATCCGAACCCAGGGCGGTGTAATATGCAGAAAAACATGCAGATGCAGGGCCGTGGGATTTTATAGCACGTTGAGGGGCCTCGGAAAGAAAAAGCTTAAGAACCCCTCCCTAAGCCTCATTGGTGGGTGCCCCCCTAGATCTAGATCTCAGAGCAGCCGCTGGTTACTCAGGTCAGGCTCCAGCACTGGGATCTGCTCCATTTTCCCAGCCCCACCTAGGTGGGTTGTTTCCTGTTCCACAAGTTAGGGTATTTCCACCTTCCAACCGCGTGGGTCCATTCCTACACTCTAAACCAGATATTTAACAACACCCAGCAGGTTTGCACACCCTGGGCTCCTCCCTTTCTCCACCCTGTGAATTTCCTGCACCGCTCCAACCTCCAAACCAGACTGTGCAAATCTTCCCATCTCCGGTGTATTTCTGTCCCTCTCCCTCCTGCAGGAACCCACCAGCAACCCCCCGATGATCCCTACCTGAACTGGCTCCTCTGCAGCCATTTCCCTTCCCTGTCCCCTCAGAGGCTGGGATGAGCTGGAGCAAAACATGGACAAATTCTGCAGCCTGACAGGGCGAGAAGAGAAAGTTGTGGAGGTTTCAGAACAGGCTTTAGTTAATTTCACGTCACGATTCCCCCAGGCCCTTTCCCTGCAGACAGACACCCTAGAGTCTGCCATGCTGGGGAAACGCTTCATCTCTTTACTACAGTGGGGACCTGACCCCTCCTGCCGGGGCTCAGCCCAGAGACATTTTTCAGCCTCCCCAGTAATAAAGTCTCTGAACAAATCGCTAGAAAGGAGCAGAAGCAAAGGGGCTGGGCAGGCTCCATAGGGGACACGGGCTCCTCCTGTTCCCCCCTGTGCCCCGGCCAAGCCCTGTTGCTGGCAGAGAACAGCCGCCCCATCGCCACCCCTGAGGCAGCCACGTCTCGGGGCTCCCCAAACAGCCCCCACCACCCCCGACCCCCTTTGGGGAGTGACTCAGGGCAGCAATTTCCCACCCGAACGAGGACGAACGGCTGCAGATAAACTGGGTGGGGGGGAAACATCCCAGATCCGAGGAGAATTTAAATGGCCATTGGAGCCTGATGGAGAAAATGGGGCAAAAGAAGAGACTGGAGAGTCCGTAACTGTAGGATTTTTGTAGCCACATGTGGCGAGGGGAGAGCAAAGGGGAAGAAGCGGAGAGAGAATTGTGATCAGTGTGTGAGAGGGACGTGGCACAAGGATGCAAATAGCGACACACACACACACACACAATGACACACACACACTGACACACACACTGACAGATACACAATGACACACACACCGACTCACACACACCCTGACACACTGACACACACAGAGTAACACACACACACACACAATGACACACTGACACACACACTAACACACACCCACAGAAACACACAGAGTAACACACACACTGACACACACACACACAATGACTCACACACACTCTCACACTTTCTTCTCCCCCGGACTTTCCTGGCCCCCAGGGAACGCTCCACCCCCCACGTGTCCCACTGTCCTGCCCCCGCCCGCAGCTCCGGCTCGTCCCCCCGCCGCCCCCAGCCCCACACAGGGGAACCCCCCGGCCCCAGGCTCTGTCCCCACCTGGGTCCCGGCGGGGCCGGGGCCGAGCCCGGCTGCAGCTGAGCCCAGCAGCTCCGCGATCGCCCCGGCGGCCCCAGCGCTGCTCAGCCCCGCCCCGCTCCCAATGGAGCCAGAGCCCCGCCCCCAGGAGCTGCCCCGCCCCCGGGCTGTGCCAGAGCCCCGCCCCCAGGAGCTGCCCCGCCCCCAGCTGACAATAGAGCCAGAGCCCCGCCCCCAGGAGCTGCCCCGCCCCCAGCTGACAATGGAGCCAGAGCCCCGCCCCCAGGAGCTGCCCCGCCCCCGGGCTGTGCCAGAGCCCCGCCCCCAGGAGCTGCCCCGCCCCCAGCTGACAATAGAGCCAGAGCCCCGCCCCCAGGAGCTGCCCCGCCCCCAGCTGACAATGGAGCCAGAGCCCCGCCCCCAGGAGCTGCCCCGCCCCCAGCTGACAATGGAGCCAGAGCCCCGCCCCCAGGAGCTGCCCCGCCCCCAGCTGACAATGGAGCCAGAGCCCTGTCCCCAGGAGCTGCCCCGCCCCCGGGCTGTGCCAGAGCCCCGCCCCCAGGAGCTGCCCCGCCCCCGGGCTGTGCCTGAGCCCCGCCCCCAGGAGCTACCCCGCCCCCGGGATGTGCCAGAGCCCCGCCCCCACGAGCTGCCCCGCCCCCGCTCTGTGACAGAGCCCCGCCCCCACGAGCTGCCCCGCCCCCGTTCTGTGACAGAGCCCCGCCCACACGAGCTGCCCCGCCCCTCGTTCTGTGACGACCCCACCCCCAGGGGCTGCCCCGCCCCCACTCTGTGACAGAGCCCCGCCCCCACGAGCTGCCCCGCCCCCGGGCTCCGGGCTTTGTTCTCCCGGCTCCCAGGGGCTCGCACTGAGCATGCGCAGTAACAGCTGCTTAACACTCTCCCTGACCTGGGCTGAAGAGGGCGGAAGCGGCTCCCGGGGCAGGCTGGGAGATGTAGTTCCTGGCGCTCCTGAAGGAGAGCATTAGACTGAGGATCTAGAGATCCTTAGTTCAACCCCAGGCTTCAGCCGGCTCTGTGGGCGCAGGGCTGGGCTGTTTTCTGGAAGCGCAGCAGTGGCTTTACCTGCCACGAGTCCCTTATTTCACGCTCCCCAGCAGGGAAAAGCAGCGTGGGCTGGTGAACCCAGTGGGCCCAGGTGAGCTTTCCTTCTTCTCTTGCTCTTTCTCAGCAAGGGGAAGGAAAGAAGCTCTCCTTCCAGCTGGAGTCACAAGGGTGACGTAAGGATGACTTCCTGGGAGCTGGCTCCAGGTCTTTGCTCTACCAGCCGACCCATCGAAGGGCTGACACCACTTTCTCCAGCTTCGCCCATCGGGGTGTGACAGGGCGAGCGCCAGCCAAGCGGATGGAATTTGAGGGGAGGGGCAGAGCCCTGTGGCAGAGTTTCTGTTGTGTCGTGGTTATCACATTTGCCTGACACGCCAAAAGCTCCTGGTTTGAAACCAGGCAGAAACATAGAATCATAGAAAACGTGCCAGAGAAAGCTGCTGTTTCCTGCCCTCTTTTTCTTGGCTAGTTTCTCTTCTGCACCAAACCTGCTACTTTTTAGTGTGACCCTGGCTAGCTCAGTTGGTCGAGCATCAGACTTTTAATCTGAGGGTCCAGGGTTTAAGTTCCTGGTCAGGTGCAGCAACGATCATTTCCCCTGAGGTATCTCCTAAAATCTTCAGGAGTCATATCTTCAGTACCCTCCTTGATGTTACTCTTTTCAGGACTTGGGCTTTCCTAGGAAGGGCCATTTATTGCCTGGGACTGAAGGGGCTACTTCTCACAGGCCCACTGGCCTCACAGTCTGGAGGAAGAAAGGCTTCTGGGTCTACAGCAAACCACTGCGTGCCGACTTGTTGAGCAAATGCAGGGCTGGCCAGAGAGGCCTTGAGCGAGGGAGGCAAAAAATTGCCAGCCCAGGCTCTTCTACACTGGAAGTCAAAAGACCCCAAGATTATCACCACTGGTCCCATGGTGTAAGGGCAGCACTCAGGACTTTGAATCCTGCAATCTGAGTTCAAGTCTCGGTGGGACCTTGGGGCAGCTCTTTTGCCACCTAACACTACTGGGTGTTCCAAGGCTTCGTCTTGCTCTCTCCAATGACGTGGGAGCCTGTCTTTTGCCCACTAGCTGTTGTGACTTGAGTGCCAGAGGGGATGTTTGACCCAGAAGGCTGGTCATGCCTGGAGTCCTGTAGGTAGGAGTGCGAGCTCCATTTCCTCTGAGTCCTGAAGGTGGGCTGCAGCCTGGCCTAGGAGGCAGCCCGATGGGTTGACCTACTGCCCAACCTTCTGCTGATGAACCTCAGCCCCCACCCGTGCAGGGTTTGATGCTTCCATCACTTAAATTCCAGGACGCTGAGGGATTTCAGCTCCCTTTGTCCAGAGGGAACCTTCACCCCACTCCCAACCACATTCTTGTCCATGGGATCACTGTAGGGGGGCTGGGTGCCTCTTTGTCTTTTCTCTCTCTAGGTCAGGCCAGGGTGCCTATAACTGGGGCATCTGAGCACCCAAGACCTTCTGTAGAGTTGCCATTTCCCTTCCCCTTCTATGGTCTCATCTGTCATCTGGCGCTTCCTCAGCTCATTTCACCACCCTGTGTCCTGCAGGGGTTGGGGTTATCCCAAGGACAGGCCCGTGGCAGAAGGAGGAGTGCCTTGCTGGACAGCTAGGCGAGCTGGGAAAAGTAAACCATTGTATTTCTGTCTGGTTTTGAACCATGGACCTTTTGCATGTTAGGCAAATGTGACAACCACTACACTACAAAAGCTTCCTTCAAATACCAAGCACTTGGATCGTGCTCACGCTGGCACACACCGATGGGTGAACCTGGAGAAAGTGGCAGCAGCCCTTCGAGAGATCAACTGGTAGAGCAAAGGACTGGAACCGGAGCTCAGGAAGTCAACCTTCTCTTGCCCTTGTGACTGCAGCTTGAAGGAGAGCTTCTTTTCCTTCCCCTTGCTGAGAAAGAGCAAGAGAAGAAGGAAAGCCCTGGTGGGTATAAGCCCCCCAATCTCTTTCCCTGCTGGGGAGCCTGAAATGAGGGATTTGTGGTGGGTAGAGGTACCACTGCGCTTCGAGAAAACAGGCCACCCCTGCACACAAAGAGCGTGCCAAAGCCTGGGATTTAACCAGGAACCTCTAGATCTTCAGTCTAACGCTCTCCTCACTGATCTACTTCGGCACCTTTAAGGTGTGTTTCTGGCCTGCTGCTTCTCTGTCCGGGATGTTTTTGTCAGCCGTGGCACACAAAAAGGACGTCATTGCGAGTGGCCCATGGAGGCAAGATGAATGTTTGCCTGCCTTGCTCAGCTTGACTTGCTTCCTCACGCTATTCCTGCCTTAGTTCCTGGGTTACCTGGTGGCTGAAGGCGACTGGGGCCCAGCGGCACGGGGAAGAAGTTGGTCAGCTAGGCCCCAGTAGGAAGAGTCCTGCCGCCACTTGCCGCCCCACCCCGTTGTCCCAGCTTCAACTGCTGGCTGCCAGGGACTTTGCACCCAGCAGCAAAGTGGAAGGAGGTGGACAGAGCCATCCTTGCAAGAGGAGGCTCCGGCCACCTCTTTGCCTCCTCTCTCTGGGCTCCTGGCTCTTGCTGGCTGACACGGATTTTGGGGTGCAGGAGCGGGAAGGGCGAACGTCAGCAGCCACCTCCCCCACATGCGGGAAAATCAGCTTGAATGCTGGCCCCGCACACTAAGTCACCAGGCCTCCAGCTCACCCCATGCGACTTAATGGGTTGACCTGGTGGCCAGAATTCTTTCTGGCCGGGATTCCCCCCAGAGGTACCCTACATGGGTTCAGCCTCCTCTACACTACAGACCACACAGGAAGGCTTCATGCTCGAGCTGCAGCACACGCTGGGCAGGCTTAAGGCTGGGCTCCCCAAGGCACGAGAGAAGCAGAAGAGTCGGTCCCCAGAGGAGCAGGCACTCTAGTCTCAGACAAACACCAGTATTAAGTGTTTGCTACTGATGGGTCTAGAAAGCATTTGTCAAGTGGAAGATGACATTTCAGGGGGATTGTTCCCAAGACCCAGTACTTTGTGTTCCAACATCTCCCAGCTTCCTTGGCAGAAATATGACCAAGGTTTCCTTACAATATAGAGGAGAAAGTAGCTTCTAACCCCAGATGGGACTTGAACCCACAATCCCTGACTGAAAAAGCCAATGCCTTATCCATTAGGCCACTGGGGCCCTGAAGTACAGCTGATGGAGGGATGGAAATTCCCTCTCATAATTGCTCTAACGATGCTGATTCTGGCAGGACCTAACTGAAAGTGCCAGTTCAGGACAAATTGCTTCAAGCAGGGCAGTTACAGCCCAAGGCTGGGGTTTTTCCACCTCTAAGGCAAACCAGACCAGCCAGACAGAGGAGACTTTGGTTTTGCCCCACTGGCTAACCACAAGTCATCCCAAGCAATCCCCTAAGACACTCCAGTTTCCCAGTCTCACCACCAGTGCCACTCGTTATGGGGACAAATGTTCATGAAAACCAATGCCCCAGTAAAAGAAAAAAGGTCCTCCCGATCCCAATGGACCAAGCCCACAGATCCAGGTCAATATACAAATCAGATCTTACCCACAAATCACGCTGTTGCCAATCCTTTAGAATCTAAAATCGAAAGGTTTATTCATAAAAGGAAAAAAGTCTAGGTGAGAGCTAGAATTGGTTAAATGGAATCAATTACATACAGTAATGGCAAAGTTCTTGGTTCAGGCTTGCAGAGATGGAATGAACTGCAGGTTCAAATTCAAATTAAGTCTCTGGAGTACATCCACAGCTGGGATGGGTCCTTCAGTCCTTTGTTCAAAGCTTCCATTTGTAGAAAGGTTCTTCCAGAGGTAAGAAGCAGGAATGAAGACCAAATGGAGATGAGGCTCCTGCCTTTTATAGTTTCTTCCAGGTGTAAAGACACCTCTTTGTCCTTACTGTGGAAAATCACAGCAAAATGGAGTCGGGAGTCACATGGGCAAAGTCCCTGCATATCTTGTTAAGTCACAGGCGTGTCGGCCATCTCTCAATGGGTCAATTGTATAGTCAATGGTCCTTAATGTGCCATCAGCAGGCCTAGCAGAGCTGATAGCTTCTCCTGGGTCCCAGAAGCCCAGCCCCAGTTTGAAATACAGACAGTATAAAGCCAATATTCATAACTTCAACTACCAAACTGATACATACATATAAATGACATAATCATAACCAGCCAAGCATAACCCGGTCTTGGACACCTCATTTGACCCCCTTTATATAAGATTTGGTGCCACTACAGGACCTTGGTTGCACCAATGATCTATACGGTCCCAGTTATTGTCAATAACGTCACAATTGCACATTCCTCACATTCGCTAGGAAGCCAAATACCCCCTTTATGCACCTTACAGAAAAGTCGGCATCCCCTGTCAGCGAGGCAACCGGGCAGGTCGCTGACAGAGCTGAGCCCCACGTTTCTGCCAGCCATCTTTAGAGAAGAACCCCATCCCAGAGTCACCCCTCCCTCTGTCAGCAGCTCCCCGTCTGTGGCTCCGAGTGGCAGTAGGATGATTAGGGGGCGAATCCAAGGCTGGAAGCGGGGTCAGGTCAGCCTGTAAGGAGTAACCAGGTGGGGCAGACCAGGAGGGGGCTGCGGGTCGGGAGTGAGGGGCTGCAGGTCAGGAGTGAGGGGCACCGGCAGAGCGGTGACTAGGGAGCTCAGGGCTGGGATAGAAGGGGCTGCGGGTCGGGAGTGAGGGGCACCGGCAGAGCGGTGACTGGGGAGCTCAGGGCTGGGATAGAAGGGGCTGCGGGTCGGGAGTGAGGGGCACCGGCAGAGCGGTGACTGGGGAGCTCAGGGCTGGGATAGAAGGGGCTGCGGGTCGGGAGTGAGAGGCACCGGAAGATCGGTGACCGGGGAGCTCAGGGCTGGGATAGAAGGGGCTGCGGGTCGGGAGTGAGGGGCACCGGCAGATGTTATACAGACAAAACTACTCAGGATCCTTTCAGGGGATAAGAGAAGATGCCAAGTTTATTGTTATAACAATTTGATCTATAACCACTAGCTAATACCGCCGAACAACAGCTACGGATTAAAATATTCCCCCGACAGCTCAGTCCCAGCCGCCCTCCCTCGCTGCTGCCCGTGACGCTCGGTTCTCCCCACAGCCCCAAGAACTGCTGGGCGCAAGTCCTGGGCCCGACGTGCAGTGAATGTGGGGGTGACTCTCCCTGCCCAGACTGGTCACTAGAAACATTCAGACCCACACTCTGTCTGGGGAGGAGATACAGACGTGTTGTGTGATTGGTTTTCTCATTGTAAATGTTCTTGATCATTTCCATGGCAAAACTATTTGTACGAGCCCATGGAAAAAGGAAGAACCCATGAAGATACCCCTGGGGGAGAGGGGGTGTCTGAGAGCCGGGGAGAGATGGAGATTTTCATGAAACGGGGACAGGCCGGAGTAGGGCCTTTAGCTGGAGCAAAGGGGGAGGTTTCTGTGCAGTTCCATGTTAACCAGCCTCACATCCTGTAGTCGCTACTGCCCCACCCTGCCCCCAACATGTGACCTAGAGCCTCCCCACTGGCCAAGCCCCCTGGGACTCCTGAGACAGCCCCACTGGTCTGGCCTCCTCCCCACTGCAAAACCTGCAGATCCCCCAGCGCTGCCTTTCCTAGCTGGATCCCCTGGCAGCCAGATGTCTCTGCAGAGCTGCCGTGGTTCCTCTCCTGGGTGTCTGGTCAAGGACAGCTCCTGGCTTCTCCTGAGAACACAGCTGAGAAATGACTCACTCGTCTCTGGATTCTCTCCTGTGGGCTCTGAGAAGCAGGGTGGGGCGTGTAGGATAAAGTCCATGCAACATTCCCCGTTCGTCCCAGCCCTGCTATGTCGCCAGTTACCCGCTATCCCCTGGCAGCAGCAAAGGAAGTTTCCCACCGTCCAGGACACACCAGCCTTGGACCAAAGGCAACTTCAGGCTTCTCCTCTCTCCCTTCTTGGAATCAAGTTCATGTTTTTACCAAGAGTTAAAGCAGCCCGAACCCCCCGAGTCTGGATCAATGTCACAAGGTCCCAGTGTCCCCATGGAAGACAATTTGTGAAATCCCAGATGAGTGGAGTTAAATCGGTTCTCAGCCTGAGTCCTTTGCTCTTAATCCTGAGGATATTGTCCCACCATGGGGCCATTTCCCAGCTCTCTTTCAGACAGAAGCACAATTTTCTTTGCACAGACACAGGACAACAAGATCCGTCTCTGTCCCTTGTGCAAAGCAGGGGGTCAAATTCCATGAAAACAATGGACGAGCAGGGGGCCCTGGGCACATCCAGCCCTGCCAGTGAGATGTTCCATCCCCTCTTTCTTTATGCTGCTACAGTTATTTCATGGACTGTCTGGGATTGGGGAAAAGCTGAGAAAAGGACCCTAAAAATCTCAGGCCCTCAGGAAAAACCCAACCGTTGCTACCAGGGTCGCTGAGGTGCTGGAGATCTGCATGGGAAAGGGACCGTGTGAATTGTCAAGGTGGGGAATGAATAACAATCTACAGCTAGATCCACCTCATTAACCACCGACACAGGCTAATCATGCTGCAGATAGAAGGGAAACCGGGAGCGATTCTTTGCTGTTCAGCCATAGACACAGGGACCCAATTGCACCGCAGTGAATGAGCTGGGGAAAGCTGGACTTTACAGGCAGGTGGAAATAGCAGATCCTAGGAACAGCTGGAGCTCCCCACCCCACTTCTGCCACCGGGGTCAAGGATTGAGCTGTTCACAGCGCCCCCCACCACCATGACCTTCCAGCAGGGGGTGGAAGCACCCCCCCAATGCAGGGGAGAGGGCTGAGTGTATCTCTGCACCCTGAGTCCAGGGCACTCACTCTCTCTGCCCCACACATAGAATCTGGCTCTGCTGCAAAGTGACCCCAAAGAACCAGCAACCACCACCATGATCGGGGTGGCGGAGGGGAAAGGCTTCCGATGATGCTTATAAGCCACTGGCTGCTGTGGAATAGGCAGGCTCTTAGTGTGACCAGGCAAAAGGTCAGGTTTGTTTGGGGATGTAGCTCAGTGGTAGAGCGTGTGCTTTGCATGTATGAGGTCTTGGGTTCAATCCCCAGCATCTCCAGGTTTCCCTTTCACCCTGCTGCTTTGCTCATGCCCAGGTGGGATGTGGCCCACCTGTCTCCCTGCACAAGTTTCAATCCTGAGCAGTGAGGGCAAAGTGCCAATGGCAGGAGAGCTCTGTGGGGGTTTCACCAAAGCTCCATCCAGCCCAGTGTCCTGTCTCCTGACAGGGGCCAATGCCAGGTGCCCCAGAGAGAATGAACAGAACAGGGAATCATCAAGGGATCATCCCCTGTTGCCTATTCCCAGCTCCTGGCAAACAGAGGCTAGGGACGCCCAGCCTGGCTAATAGCCATTGATGGACCTGTCCGCCATAAATGTGTCTAGTTCTTTTTTGAGCCCTGTTCTAGTCTTGGCCTTCACAATATCCTCTGGGAGAAAGCTCCACAGGTTGACTGTTGTCGTGTGACCCGCTCCCGCTTCCCCTCCCGCTCTATGGCAGTGGGTTTAAAACTTTTTTTCTGGTGACGCAACTGAAGAAAATTGTTGATGCACACGCCCCAACGGAGCTGGGCATGAGAGGTTTGGGAGGGGCTCAGGGCTGAGGCAGGAGGTTGGGGTGCAGGGTGAAGGCTGCAGGGTGGGGCAGAGAATGAGGGGTTCAGGGTGTGAGGGGGCTCTAGGCTGGGGCAGGGGTTGGGGGGCAGTCTTTTCTTTTCAGGACTTGGGCTTTCCTAGGAAGGGCGATTTTCTGCCTGTGACTGACGGGGTAACTTTCTCACATGCCCACTGGCCTCACAGTCTGGAGGAAGGAAGGCTTCTGGGTCTGGGTTTTCTGTGTGCAGAGAGCCAGACACCTGAAGGTCTGCAGGTTTTGAGGAAAATGGGGAACGTCTGCACTTTGGAATAGGCAGGTCTTGTCTTGGACCATCAAATGGAACAGTTGCAAATCTTTGCTTGAGGCAGGCACCATGGCTTAGCTGGCTAAAGCACCTGTCTAGTAAACAGGAGATCCTGGGTTCAACTCCCAGTGGTGCCTTGTTGAATGACTTTTGTCTCCTCTGTTCACATTTCCCTGTGTCTTTCTAGGAAACACAAGAGACCTCCCTTAGCAATCCAAGTAACTGCTTGCTAAGGAAAAGGCTTCTTTGAAGAGGAACATTAGAAAGAATCAAATCACGAGCCTGGAGCTGATGAAAAGGCTGCTGTGACCAGCATTGGCAAGGCAGTGGCTTCGACTGCATTTGCTGCAACACAAGAGCCTGTGTCAGTCATCCTTGTGATTCGCTGGGGATGTCTGTGCACAGAGACCCTGACAGACAATCTCTGCAGGTCTGGCAGGAAATGGAGAGTTACTCTCCTGTCACCTTCCTTTTGATTGTCATTGATGAAAAATGGAGCAAGGAGGAGAAAAGTCCCAGACAGCGGCACCGTGGCTAAGCTGGCCGAGAGCAAGAGGGGACTTGAGCGCCAGAGGGGACGTTTGATCCAGACGTCTGGCCATGCCTGGAGTCCTCTAGATAGGGGTGCGAGCTCCATTTCCTCTGAAGCTGGGATGCAGCCTGGCCTAGGAGGCAGCCCGATGGGTTGATCATGTCCCCTGCACTCCCTGGTTCTCTCCATCTGCTCCCACTCTGGAGACTTTTTTCTATCCCATCTCTCCTTCTCTTCTCTTCTGTGCTCTCTCTGTCCCTGATCCCCTTTGTTTTCCATGGGACCTGGGCCCATAGTTCTATGTTGTGCAATATCGTGTTTAACTTTCCAAATCAGCTGGGGCCTGGAGAATATTTCCAGGTGGCTGACCCCTACGTAGATTGCAGTGATGTCTGGTGTGACCTCACGGGGAACCAGTTCACAAAAAAGAGCCAGGAGCTGGTCCCAGTGTATCCCCCATCTGCTGTGCGGAGAGAAAATTACCTCCATCCATGGTCGATCTGCAAACCCCTTGCTGAATTACAGGTTGTGTTGGAAGACCACTGTACAATGCTGTGCCCACAAACTCACATCCTCAGCCATAGGGGCACTTCCATATTCTGTAAATAAGGGACTTGGGGGAGGAAACGGACAGGGTTAAAACCTGTGGTGCTCATGGCCCACCACATGTATTGACCTCTCCTCAGGCAGGGAACTTATAGACCCTGGATCACCTGCCCCCTATAGCCTGGATCTCTGACACACCCAGGCCCAACCGGGTAGCCGCTCTTGCAATCCCTCTATGGGAGAATTGGGAGCCATACTCTCCCAGTGGCAATATTTCAGAGGTGGGTACAGACTTTGTGACAGAAAGCCTGGGGCTTGTCTCTGCACCTCCCCTATCCGGAAGAACGGAGGCTGAGGGGGCACAAGGGCAGAAGGTGACAAACAGGCCCGAACAGGAGAGATTTTCTTTTTGTTACAATTCATCAAAATCTCATCCCTGAAAAGCTCCGAAGGGTGTAGCTCAGCCCCCCAAACACTCAGAGCGCTGCCGTAGATAATTCTGCCACCGAGACTGCTGGCTCCCTGGCTCCTCTCCCTCCCCAATGGGGATTTTCACATGTAGAAAGGAGGGTTGGGGAGCAAAGATTGAAAGGGTGTCGGGGGCTCAAAGGATGGGCAGCGCTCTGGGCTCTGCTTGAGAGATCCTGGCAGAGGGGTGGGTGAGGGAGGAAGGATTGTAGATTTGTGGTGTCTGAGCTGCACTCTGCAGAGGAGGTGATAAGAGAAGGGGGCATTTTTGATTCCTCCCCTTCTCAGTGTCCCCTGGGATGGAATTCTAGGTTCCATAGGGCCAAAAAAGTGGGCAAAGCCATTGGGTTAATGAAAGCCAGTGCTCTAAGTGAGGCTTGAACTCACAATCTCAGCACGTCTCCTTTCAGCACTGTCATATAAGTACTGTGTGCTAACCCATTGCACCAGTGGAGCCCTTGTTTATGCCTCTTCTCCCAGTCCCCATGGCTGATAAAGGCAAGGATTGACTCCAAACAATGCTAAGTGGAGTTGAGAGAGGGGAGTGCCCAGAGCTGGTACTTGATGGGCTGGGTTCTTCTTAAGGGGCCCAGGCACCATTTGACCCTTTTGGTCTTCGCTGTGTAACAACGGAGCTGATTGAGACTCAATTTTGAGTCTTCCTGCAGACCAACAGATCTGAAATCACTGATCACCAGGTCTCAGCATTAGTCCTGCTTTGGGACAGTGTCTCTGATGTAAGAAACTGCCAGTAGGTGAAGCTGGGACAACACGGTGGGGCGGCAAGTGGCGGCAGGACTCTTGCTGCCGGGGTCTAGCTGTCCAAATTCCTCCACGTGCCGCTGGGCCCCAGTCGCCTTCAGCCACCAGGTAACCCAGGAACTAAGGCAGGAATGGGGTGAGGAAGCAAGTCAAGCTGATCAAGGCAGGAAAAAAAATTCATCTTGCCTCCATGGGCCGCTCGCAATGACGTCCTTTTTGTGTGCCATGACTGACAAAAACATCTCGGACAGAGATGCAGCAGGCCAGAAAGGTGTCCTGTAGGTGCCGAAGTAGCTCAGTGGGGCGCGCATTAGCATGAAGATCTAAAGGTCCCTGGTTCAATCCTGGGCTTTGGCATGATTATTGGTCGCTTTCTGTGCAGAGATGGGCTGTTTTCTCGAAGCACAGTGGTACCTCTACCCACCACGAGTCCCTCATTTCAGGCTCCCCAGCAGGAAAAGACAGTGGGGGCTTGTGCCCACCTGGGCTTTCCTTCTTCTCTTGCTCTTTCTCAGCAAGGGGAAGGAAAAGAAGCTCTCCTTCAAGCTGGAGTCACAAGGGCAAGAGAAGGTTGACTTCCTGAGCTCCGGCTCCAGTCCTTTCCTCTACCAGTTGATCTCTCGAAGGGTTGCTGCCACTTTCTCCAAGTTCGCCCATCGGTGTGTGCCAGCGTGAGCACCAGCCAAGTGGTGGGCATTTGAAGGAAGTTTCTGTAGTGTAGTGGTTATGATGTTTGCTTAACACGCAAAAGGTTTCTGGTTCGAAACCAGGTAGAAACATGACAGTTAACTTTTCCCCCACTCCCCTAGCTGTCCAGCAAGACACTCCTCCTCCTGCCACTGGCCTGTCCTTGGGATAACCCCAGCCCCTGCAGGACAGAGGGTGGTGAAATTATCTCAGAAAGCGCCTTAGCATCAGCCAGGGAAAGCTGGAGGATCTCGGCCAGTCACCTCTTGGTGCCTTGTGGCTTGGCCTCCTCAGCCCTTGGAGGTTGGCCTAGGGAGGCCGGCTCTTCCTGCTGGCCTCCCTTGTGTGACTTGCCAAAGGAGGAAGTGAGGCAGGAATGGGGCAAAGGAGGAAGGTCGTGCTGAGGAAGGCAGGGCAGAAGCTAAGAGTCTCAATGTGGCTAAGTGGGGTTAGTAGAGCGTCACCGTTCGTTCTGCCAAAGCCTGGGGAGGTGCGGTTGGCTGCTGGGAGGTAGAATCCTGTGTCTGGGCCTGTCGTGCTGGGCTTTCTCCTGGGTGTGCAGCTGTGCCCTGAACTCACGAGTTTCCCTCATTTCAGAGGCAACACGTGCAGAGGGCGGGATGTGGGGCCATGTGCCCACCTGGGTTAGCATCCCTGCTACAGCATGTGGTGGTGCCAGGCTCCCTCCCTGCACAGCAGCTGCTGGAGGGGGGAGTGGAGCGGGGCTGCCTTTGCTGCTTCCTCTCCCTGCATTGTTCACTCCTGGGAGGGGCTGTTGATGGTAAGGGGGTGGGGCTGAACCTTGAAATTGTGCCGCCCCCCCACCCCAAGTCTTTCAGCAGAGACCAGTCGTCTGTGCCGGGTTTCCAGCTCCTCAGCCAGTGGATAATATGATATTCTGCACCCGAGTGGCCGGCCCTGACTTTCTTTCTCAGGAAGGGGAGGAAAAAGGAATCTCTTTTCAAACCCCCAGTTCCCCCGCTGACCGAGGTGTGACTTTCTAAGTTCCCGCTACAGTGGAGGATTTAGAGTTAATGGGGCCCTGTGCGCGGCTTCATTTTCGGGTCCCCCCTTGGGCCCCATCCAAGAAATCTGTCCTATCTCCCCCCATTGTTCTTTTTTCTTCCTCGCCCTCCTCCTCCATTATCAGTAATGGGAAGTGAAGGAACATAAAGTGAGGTACCTTGATTGGGGCAGGGGATTAGAGGGGGTTGGGGGTCAGGCTTTGGGAAGGAGTTGGCGTGGTGGGTGTAGGATCTGAACTGGGGCAGAGGAGATGCTCTAAGCGGATGGGAGAGAGCTCTCCCGTCCGTGTAGTTAATCCACCGCCCCGAGAGGTGGTAGCTGTGTCAGTGGGAGAAGCTATGTCGGTGGGTGTGCAAGCTGTTCTGTTTACACATCTATATAATGTTTAACCAACTGTGCATCTCATGGGGGTATAGCTCAGTGGTAGAGTGTTTGACTGCAGATCAAGTGGTCCTTGCTTCAATTCCAAGTGCTCCCTTAAAAACCCATCCTTTAACAAAATGTTGCATGACCATTTCCATTACGTTCAGGAGTTCCACCGAATGGGGATGCCTGAAATAGGGTGACCAGACAGCAAATGTGAAAAGTCAGAACGGGGGTGGGGGGTAATAGGAGCCTATATAAGAAAAGGACCCCAAAATCAGAACTGTCCCTATAAAATCAGGACATATGGTCACCCTAGCCTGAAATGAATGGAAACACTCAATGTTTTCTGGTGCAAATGCATAAAAACCTAGCAAACACCTCCCTCGGTGCATCTATACTGTGATAAAAGCCCTGCGGCCCAGCTGGCCTAGCTCGTCTAACTTGGACGTCTCGGTCTCAGGTTGTGGGGCTAAAAGCTGCAGTGTGGACATTTGGCTCAGGCTGGAGCCTGGCCTCAGAGACCCTCACCCCTCGTGGGATCTCAGAGGCTGGGCTCAAGCCCAAGCGTCTACACTGTAATTTTATAGCCCTGCAGCACAAGCCCCACAAGCCTGAATCAGCTGACCCAGGGTTTGAGAACAGTGACTTGGGTGTGTTAATGGCAGTGTAGACGTAATGCTAGGCTATGTCCACACTGCAATGAACACCCAGGGCTGTCCCGTGCCAGCTCAGGCTCCCAGGGCTTGGGCTGCGGGGTGGTAAATTTGCAGTGTAAACATCTTGGCTCAGGCTCAGTACCGGGCTCTGGGACCCCACGAGGTTGGGAGGGAGTTTAGCAAGCGAGAAAGGCAAATCGGCCGTGGAGTATTACCCTGGGCTCACTGGCAGTTCCCCATTGGTCTGTCTGCTTTGGGGCCAGGGACCATAACACGTCCTGCTGCATTCGTTATTTCAAAGGGTGGTTTAGGATTTTCAGTCTCAGACACGGTGCACAAAGCAGGACTCAACCCTCGGCGTAAACTAAATGAGCCGCCCACAGATTCTGGCAGCCACAAGGAGCCATTTGGTGTGAGAGTCAGACCTGCCCCTGTCCCAGAGGGAGGGGTCATCTGGGAGGGGACTGGAACACTGACCTATCAGCTCTTAGCACCCGAACTTTCAGTAACTCTCTTATCAGTGCCTGGGAGTGTAATTTAAACCATAAAAACAGCCACACTGGGCTGGACCAAAGGCCCATCTAGCTCTGTATCTTGTCTTCTGACAGTAGCCAATACCAGGTGCCCCAAAAGCTGCTCAACAAGGCATTACTGGGAGTTGAACCCAGAATCTCCTGTTTACGAAACAGCTGTTTTAACCAGCTAAGCCATGGTGCCTGCCCCTGTCAGCTAACCACACCTGACTCCCTGCCAGACTCCTCCTGGGCCTTTGCTTGTGTTTGGATTCTGCAAAGCAGAGGAGCAGGGGAAGTTTTCCTGGCAAGCTGTGTGTGTGTGAATCCTTGCCCAGGTCTGCACTACAAAGTTATTTCAGCGTCATTATATTGCTCAGGTGTGTGAAAAACACACGATGCTCCCTCGGTCGGGTGCACACACGAAAATGCCACGTCTGGCGACAAACCTGCCCTGTTTTGGCGACAAAATAAAACCACCTCGACGAGAGGCCTGGAGCTTTTTGCAGCAAATTTAAAGTGACACATACCCAGCCCCCCACACCCCATGCCCTGACTCCTGCACCCCCTTCACACCCCCATCCCCCAGTCCTGACTCCTGCACCCCCTTCACACACACCCATCCCCCAGTCCTGACTCCTGCACCCCCTTCACACCCCCCATCCCCCAGTCCTGACTCCTGTACCCGCCCCCCACGACCCCAGTCCTGACTCCTGCACCCCCCCACATTCCTACCTGCCCCCCTCGCACCAAATGGGAGCTGCCCCAGTTAAGTGCTCCACAACCCAACCCCCTGCCCCAACCCTGAGCCCCCTCCCTCACCCTGGCTCTTGGCCAGACCCTGCATCCCAACCCCCAGCCTGCTCCTGCACCCTAACTCCCTCCCTGACCCTGCACCCCCAGCCCTGTGCTCAGTGCCCCCCACCCTCAGCTCAGTGCAGAGAGAGACGCAGAGAACGGGCTAGAACCAGGGAGAAGGTAGGTACCCGCTCTATGTGGGCAGGGGTGGGGTGGGGGATCCTGTTTACCCCTCCTCAGCCCTGCTGTGCTTGAGTTTACCCCCAGCCCCTCCCTTGCTCCAGGGACCAACCCTAGCTCCCACCCCGCTGTGCTATTGACCCGGCCCCTGCCTTGCTCCAGTCAGCAGGGACTAATCCTCCCCCCATGCCCCACTGTGCTCATCTGGCCCCTGGCCCCTGCCTCGCTCCAGCTGGGGACCAATCCTTCCCCCCACCCCCAATGCCCCACAGTGCTCTTGCCCCTGGCCCCTTCATTCCACAGTGGGGCCCAGAAATATGTTTGGCGCCGCACCCACAAAAACTAATCCAGCCCTGGATACCATACTGTGATGGGGATTGCATTGTCCTTTTTTTGCATTTGCAATGGCATTTCTGTCTTTGATTTCGTTTTATTTTGTAGAACGGTGTTTTCTCCTGGATCTGAGATTTAACTAGAAAAAGAAGAAGGCCTCTGGGCACCAGATGGAGGAACAGGCTGGGGCTAGGGCTGCTAAGAGAGGGAGAGTAGGAGGTTTTCTGTATTGTTTCCTGCCCTTTTTTTCTTGACTAGTTTCTCTTCTGCAGCAAACTTGCCGTTTTCACATGTGAGCCTGGCTAGCTCAGTGGTTAGAAGTATCAGAGAGGTAGCTGTGTTAGTCTGGATCTGTAGACGCAACAAAGGGTCCTGTGGCACCTTATAGACTAACAGAGTCCACTGCTTGCATCCGAAGTGGGTATTCACCCACTAAAGCTTATGCTTCAATAACTCTGTTAGTCTATAAGGTGCCACAGGACCCTTTGTCAGTGGTTAGCGCATCAGACTTTTAATCTGAGGGTCCAGGGTTCAAGTCCCTGGCCAGGTATGAAAACCATCATATCCTGTAAAAGGCAGTTCTTCAGTACTCTCCTCGACACTAGCATTTTCTTTTCAGGACTTGGGCTTTCCTAAGAAGGGCCATTTTCTGCCTCTGACTGACGGGGCAAATTCCTCACATGCCCACTGGCCTCACAGTCTGGAGGAAGAAAGGCTTCTGGGTCTACAGCAAACCGCTGCGTGCCGACTTGTTGAGAAAATGCAGGGCTGGCCAGAGAGGCCTTGAGCAAGGGAGGCAAAAAATTGTCCGCCCAGGCTCTTCTACACTGGGAGTCAAACAAACACAAGGTGCTCTCCTTTGGGTCCCATGGTGTAAGGGCAGCACTCAGGGCTCTGAATCCTGCAATCCGAGTTCAAGTCTCGGTGGGACCTTGGGGCAGCTCTTTCGCTACCTAACACTACTGGGTGTTCCAAGGCTTCGTCTTGCTCTCTCCAATGATGTGGGAGCCTGTCTTTTGCCCGCTAGCTGTTGTGACTTGAGTGCCAGAGGGGACATTTGATCCAGAAGGCTGGTTGTGCCTGGAGTCCTGTAGGTAGGGGTGCGAGCTCCATTTCCTCTGAGTCCTGAAGCTGGGCTGCAGCCTGGCCTAGGAGGCAGCTCGATTGGTTGACCATGTCCCCTGCACTCCCTGGTTCTCTCCGTCTGCTCCCGCTCTAGAGACTTTTTTCTATCCCATCTCTCCTTCTCTTCTCTTCTGTGCTCTCTCTTTCTCTGCTCCGCTTTGTATTCTATGGGACCTGGCCCCATAGTTCTATGTTGTGCAATATCGTGTTTAACTTTCCAAATCAGCTGGTGGCTGGAGAATATTTCCAGGTGGTTGCCCCCTATGTAGATTGCAGTGATGTCTGGTGTGTCCTTACGGGGAACGAGCTCACAAAAAAGAGCCCCGAGCTGGTCCCAGTGTATCCCCCATCTGCTGTGTGGAGAGAAAATTGCCTCCAGGCCAAGGCCCAGCTGCAAACCCCTTGCTGAATTACAGGCTGTCTTGGAAGCTCACTGCACAATGATGTGCCCACAAACTCACATCCCCGGCCATAGGGGCACTGCCATATCATCTAAGCAAGAGACATGGGGAAGGAGGCAAACAGGGTTAAAACCTGTGGTGCTTACGGCCCATCACACGCATTGGCTTCCACTCGGACAGGGGACTTATAGGTCTTCTCCTGATTGGCTTGCCCAATACGCTTTCCTGATTGGCTGGGTTCTGCTCAGCCTCTCCAAGGCTGCCTTAAATTTCTCCTACCTGGGAGAGGCAGCTGCCCCACCACACTTGGAAAGTGGCAAATGAGAAGTCTGGAGCTGCTGGAAAGGTGACCGTGACTCAGCATTGAGCCGAGGTTGCTGCAACTGAAATGCAGAGCACTAACCACTGTATGATCACAGTGGCTGGTGGGAGAAGCACGTGTTAGAAGCCCTCTGTTAACTGAGCTGTGGTTTTATGTACACAGAGTGCCAGACACCTCATGGTCTGCAAGTGTGGAGGGAAATGGGGAACGTCTGTACTTTGAATATGCAGGTCTTGTCTTGGACCATCAAATGGAGCAGTTGGAAGGGTTTCTGTGAGGCAGGCGCTGTGGCTTAGCTGGCTAACGCCCCTGCCTAGTAAACAGGAGATCCTGGGTTCAACTCCCAGTGATGCTTTGTTGTATGGCTTTTGTCTCCTCTGTTCACATTTTCCTGTGTCTTTCTAGGAAACACAAGAGACCTCCCTTGCAAAGCCAAGTAACTGCTTGCTAAGGAAAAGGCTCCTTTGAAGAGGAGCATTAGAAAGAATCAAATCACGAGCCTGGAGCTGATGGAAAGGCTGCAGTGACTGGCATTGGCAAGGCGGTGGCTTCGACTGCAATTTGTGCGACACGAGAGCCTGGGCCACACGTCCTTGTGATGCGCTGGGTTTCTCTGCACACAGAGACCCTGACAGACAATCTCTCCCCTCTGTTCTCTAGACCAGAGTGACTCTCAGACAGTGTAAAACAGGAGGGATTATTGAGCGTTGAACACAGCACAGGAACTCTCAGGGCCCTCAGGCCTGGCCTCCCCCAAGCCCAGCACATCCAGCTCTCTCCTGTATCCCAGTGGGCTCTGCCTGCTCCCTCTCCCCAGCCCAGAGCCCCCCAGTAGCGTAGGCAGGTCCGGAGCACAGGGGGAGCGGTGCTATAAAAAGGTGCCTCCCCAGGCTCCCCCTGTACTCACCCGGTGGCGCCTCCGGGAGGCGCTCCGGGTCCTCCCAGAGGTGAAAGTAAGCCGGTCCGGTCCGGTACCGGCAAGAGCCAGTACACTGTGCCGGACCGGACCGGATTCCCCGGCGGTGATTTAAAGGGCCCGCAGCTTCAGCCGCTGCAGGGAGCCCCGGGCCCTTTAAAGCGCCGCCGGAGCTCCGGCAGCGGGGCTCGGGGGGGATTTCAAAGGCCCGCGGCTCCTGCAACCGCGGGGAGCAGCAGGCCTTTTAAATCCCCGCCCGAGCCCAGCTCCGGCAGCGGGACGTGGGCGCCGCCGCTTGTACTCACAGGGGGAGCAGCCACTCCCCCTAATCCCCCCCTGGCTATGACACTGGAGCCCCCCCCCACCCTTCTGCCCCACTGGGCGGGGGATATCACTGGCCCCAAGCCCCGCCTTTGTCCATTCTCTTCTCTCCAGGTAAACAGCCCTGTAAACAGGGTCGTTTGGGCCTCTTCTCGTCTCTGGCCCCCTCTGCCTGGAATTGGTTGGTTAGGCCCCCGGGGCTCCTCTCTTCGCAGCCTATTTTTCTCCCACTGGCCAGGAACGGCTGCGGACTCCTGAGCTGGCTTCCAGGTCACCTGTCGCCACGTCCGTGGCTGGGGTTCCCAGTCCCCTGTAACAACAAACTCCCTCTCCCATCACCTCGTTACACCCGTAACACCCAGGGAAACTGAGTCCCACCCCCTCTGCATGCAACCCTAGGGAACCAAGAAAAACCCCCATAGGCAACAAGGAAAACCCCATGCTTTCACAGGGGGTCACCATGTCGGCCTTGTAACCCTGGGTGTCAGGTTGCTGTGCAGCTTTGATCTAGAGCTCTGATCCCAACATCCGACCAGCAGCCCACAGCCTCACCCTGGGTCTGCCCCACCTGGTTACTCCTCACAGGCTGACCTGACCCCACTTCCAGCCCTGGATTCACCCCCTAATCATCCTACTGCCCCTCAGAGCCACAGACATGGAGGTGCTGACGGAGATAGGGGTGACTCTGAGATGGGGTTCTTCTCTAAAGATGGCTGGCAGAAAGGTGGGGCTCAGCTCTGTCAGCGACCTGCCCGGTTGCCTCGCTGACAGGGGATGCCAACATTTCTGTAAGCCGCATAAAGGGGGTATTTGGCTTCCACACAAATGTGAGGAATGTGCAATTATGTGAGGGAATTTCCATCATTCCATTAACTGTACTTCAGGGCCCCAGTGGCCTAATGGGTAAAGCATTGGTTTCCAAAGCCTGAGATTGTGGGTTCAAGTCCCAGCTGGGGTAAAAAAGATCTTTCTTCCTGTTCATTGCAAAGAAACCTTCGTCTTATTTTCATCAAGGAAGCTGGGAGATGTTGGAACACAAAGTACTGGGTCTTGGGAACAATCCCCCAGAAATGTCATCTTCCACTCGACAAATGCTTTCTAAACCCATCAGTAGCAAACACTTAATACTAGTGTTTGTCTGAGAATGGAGTGAAGGGGAGTGTTTACTCCGACACGTCAATGAATGAAACAGACAGGAAGAGCAAGGCCGTTCTGAAAGAGAATGGATCTGTCTGGAGAGAAAGCAGACCCTGAGAATGAGCAACGGCAGCTCCCCACCAGCCGCCCCCCCCCCCGCGCTCAGCTTGCGGGTTCCGCTTCTGCTTTTTTTACCTTTTTTAGTTCAGAGGCAGCTGTGCGGTGGGTGGCAAGCGCGGGCGGGGAGGGAACCCGGAAGCTGAGGTGAGCTGGGCGTGGGGGGGGCGGGCTTTGGGGAAGGGGTAGAAAGCGGGCGGGGCCGGGGGTGGAGTTGGAGCAGGGCCAGGGCTGGGGGCGTGAGTATCCACCGGCGCCAACAAAAGTCGGCGCCTAGGCTGCCGCCAAAGACCAGGGCGGCCGAATATCCGGCCGCTGCAAAGCGTCGCCGCCGAAATGCCACCGAGAGACCCAAAATGCTGCCCCCCAAATCCTGGCGCCCTCGGCCCTGCTGCCCCCTGCTCTTGGACTAACATACTGAAGATTTCAATAGGAAAGGGACTGTCTGAATTGTCCGAGTGGGGAATGAACAACAATCTAGAGCAATGTCGTTAACACAAACACACTCTAATCACGCTCCAGCCGGAAGGGAAATGGACACACTTACGCTAATGCACAGCTGTGAGTATGCTGGGGAAGCTGGTCTGAGCAACTTGAAGTGATAATTCAGTGAGAACAGAATAATAGTGTAGTGAACCCCTTGTCTCTCAAGTAGTTGTGGCCGAGTGGTTAAGGCGATGGACTCGAAATCCGTTGGGGTTTCCCTGTGCAGGTTCAAATCCTGCCTACTAGGGAGGTGCTAGTGTGTTACTATTGCTGTCATCCTAGTGCTTGAGCATCCACAGTACTAACTGGAACCAGATCTGGTCTCACTTTCAGGCTGCCTACACTTAAAACACTGCTATGATGCTGCTATAGCACTTTGGAGTAGACAGTAGCTTCAGTAATTGGAGGGGTTTTCCCATTCCTGTAGTAGCTATGTTGACAGAAGAGTTCTTCTGTTGACCTAGGACTATCTAACCAGACCTGGAAATGTATGATCTACAAAATTTGAGCAGTAATCCTGGCTCCCCACAAGAGGAGGGATTTGGGAGCTTTGTTTTCGTGGGCTATATCAGAAAACAAATGATTGGTTGTTTATTTCATTTAGCAAAGATAATTGAAGCAGATATTTATGAAGTCATTGGGAGGTGAACTATCTCCAATTCAACAGGTCAATCGTTAATCATTTTCTTGTCAGGCTGTATTAGGAGGAGAACATCACCAGAGGGACATTTCAATTGTTTTCTTTAACTAAAACAACAATGTTAAGTATTCTGGATTTTTTTCTTCAATAGCAAACATAATAGTTTAACAAAAAAGCATATGTCCCTCACTTCTCACATTTATCTCCAGACTTCTTCTCCTTGTCCAGATCTATTCTGCCCCCAACAATCTTCTATTCCTTGCACTTTTTGAAACTTTTCACTTTTAAAGAGAGGTAAGGGATTGACTCCTGTACACAAATTTGCAGAGGGAAAATAGAGTTGAGATCTGTTATGTCTCACCTCTATATATTATTTATTTATTTGTTTATTTAAAAAAACATTTTTGCTGTTAACAAGCATGTTACCTCTGGAGACACAAATCCACAGTTTGAGAACTGCAAAACTAAGAATCTCTGATGGTATCATGTAGACTGAGCACTGAGTCCCTTTGGGTAGATAGAAAGATTAACCTAAATCATCTATACAGAAGTCTGTGGAACCCCATAAGATTGGGTCCGTAATCCATGAACTATTGGAACTCATTTACAAAACTTTTCTTAAACATTACATGAATATACTGTCTCATACTATACAATTAGAATGTATAATCCCTATTCCATGATGAGATATAATGTATCTTAATTAAAATTATCTTTAGATAGGTTTTTTTTTCCACAAGCCAATTTAAATGTAAAAAATCATTTACAATTTTTTAAAAATAAAGTCATTGATTTTTAGCCACACTGACAGCGGAGCATGGTTGGGGGGAGAGGGTTGGTCCCCAGCTGGAGCGAGGCAGGGGCCAGAGACAAGAGCAGAGCTGGAGCGAGGCAAAGTGCAGGAGGTCTCACTAGATGATCACGCTGGTCCCTTCTGACCTTAAAGACTCTGAGTCTAACAGGGAGAGGGAAGTAAAGGAAAAATTAAAAAAAAATAAACCAAACATTGTAATACAAGGGTGACTCCAACAGCTCACTGGATAGTCCCGCCCCTTTCTTCCTCCACTGGGTGTTTAACGACCTGCTGGGAGTTGGGACGTTAATTCTCTCATTCCATTGATAAACTGATACCATGTGACTGAAATTAAACCAATTCCCAGCCAGGAAAACCTCACATCCTTGCATTGGCTGGGAATCGAACCCAGGTCAACTGCTTGGAGGGCAGCTATGCGCACCACTATACCACCAATGCACCTGGCGAAAGTGCCTCTCCTCCGTGCCACTTATACTTGACAAATGACTCACCCCCACAGAGCTAAGGAGCTGGCTGGAGAGGCTGGAGGCAGCCTGTCAGCTGTGAGCAGAGACAGGGCCCCAGAGTGACTGACAGATGGGGATCTGGGCTCCACATCCCAGCCTGAGGTGGAGCTAACCCCATCTCAGCCCTCAGAGAAGGGAAATGAACATCGATGACTGTAATGGCAAACTTTACCCCAGAAGGAAGGCGACAGCTCCTTTTAACGCAGTTTGGATTGGTTCCTGCTACGTACTGAGGGTTTGTTGCTGCTGCTGATGCCAGTCCTTGGGCTCTGCCCGGACAAGGAACGATTCAGGCTGTCACTCAAGGGAAGAGGGGAGATGATTTTTTGACGGCTGCCTCATCTTAAGGGTGTTTGTCGGTCACCTTCTAATCTAGTGGGTGCTGGGTACATGCAGGCAGCCCCCGCTCCTAAGTCTACAGTTACTTAGATGCAGTTACATAGATGCAGACACAACCAGCTCTATGGCTGGTAAACCTACAGAGAGTCGGCTGCTGATCATGAACTAGGAGCATGTTACCTTTGATTTTATTTTGTCAGAGGTTCCTGCCACCTCCAGTAGAGTTTTCAGTCCCAATGGCAACCTACTTACCCAATGTAACACAAATGAGTCCATTCCTCCCAAGTGGACGTGGTTCTTCTTCTTCTGCACATTGTAGCCCATGTGCCTTCGTATTATACCTTTGTTTAATTGATGAAAACATAAACTAGACACTTAGAGGATTGGAACTGATTTCAGCTGAGGGACGTGTTTGCTCGGTTTTTATGCATTTGCATAGGAAAACGTTGAGTGTTTCCATTCATTTCAGTCATCCCTATTCAATGGAATCCTGAACATAATGAAAACAGATATGCAATTATTTTTGTTATGTGAACACATTTGTAAGGGGGCAGTTGGATTTGAACCAAGGACCACTTGATTTGCAGTTAAACACTCTACCACCGAGCTATACCCCCATGACAGTTAAAGGTTTGTGAGTTATTTTAAGGATCTTGAAGGACCCAGAGTAGCATCTGCGGGATTCACCTCTCACTGTCCGAGGGGGGGCGGGGAAGCCCCTTTCTGGCTCCTCTGTCTGGCCACATTGCCAGTCACTTGCCATCCACCCTATCACTGCTCTGCTGGCCACCCTCTCTCGGCTGAGATGTCTTGAGGTCCCACCAGGAGTGGCGGTAGCTCGCTAAAAGTGGCAGGCCCCGGTGCCCGAACAGTGGCCTCGTCTCAACTCTTCCACTTGAGGCCACACTCTTAATTGCCCCTTCTCCCCAAAGCCCCACTCCTGCCCTGCCTCTTCCCTCCAAAACCCCACCTCCTGCTCGCTGCCCCCTCCCCAGCATCACTCGCCCTTACGGTCATTACAAAGGGGGAAGGCAGAGCCCTCCTGTTTTTAAAAGTCATGTGGCCTTGTTCCCCCCTGTTCCGGCATGTCTTGGTACCTCCACTGACACGTCTTTCAGTGATTCCAGCTGTTAGTGCGGGAGCCTCACTGCTAGTGCAGACTAGGCACCTTCTTACATCAGAGACACTGTCCCAAAGCAGGACTAATGCTGAGACCTGGTGATCAGTGATTTCAGATCTGTTGGTCTGCAGCAAGACTCGAAATTGAGTCTTAATCAGCTCGGTTGTTACACAGCGAAGACCAAAAGGGTCAAATGGTGCCTGGGCCCCTTAAGAAGAACCCAGCCCATCAAGTACCAGCACTTGTCACTCCCCTCTTTCAACTCCACTTAGCATTGTTTGGAGTCAATCCTTGCCTTTACCAGCCTGGGGGACTGGGAGAAGAGCCTTTAACAAGGGCTCCAGTGGCGCAATGGGTTAGCGCACAGTACTTATATGGCAGTGCTGAACAGAGACATGCTGAGGTTGTGAGTTCAAGCCTCACCTGGAGCACTGGTTTTCATTAACCCAATGGCTTTGCCCCTTATTTGGCCCTATGGACCCTAGAATTCTATCCCAGGGGACACTGACGAGGGAGGAATCAAAAATGCCCCCTTCACTTATCACCTCCTCTGCAGAGTGCAGCTCAGACACCACAAATCTACAATCCTTTCTCCCTCACCGGCCCCTATGCCACGATCTCTCAAGCAGAGCCCAGAGCGCTGCCCATCCTTTGAGCCCCCCGACACCCTCTCAATCTTTGCTCCCCAAACCCTCCTTTCTACATGTGAAAATCCCCATTGGGGAGGGAGAGGAGCAGGGAGCCAGCAGTCTCTGTGGCAGAATTATCTACGGCAGCGCGCTGAGTGGTTGGGGGGCTGAGCTACACCCCTTCGGAGCTTTTCAGGGATGAGATTTTGATGAATTGAAAGAAAATCTCTCCTGTTCTGGCCTGTTTGACACCTTTTGCCCTTGTACCCCCTCAGCCTCTGTTCTTCCGGATAGGGGAGGTGCAGAGACAAGCCCCAGGCTTTCTGTCAGACAGTCTGTACCCACCTCTGAAATATTGCTGCTGGGAGAGTATGGCTCCCAATTCTTCCATAGAGGGATTGCAACAGCGGCTACCCAGTTGGTCCTGGGTGTGTCAGAGATCCAGGCTATGGGGGGCAGGTGATCCAGGGCCTATAAGTCCCTACCTGAGGGGAGGTCAATGCACGTGGTGGGCCATGAGCACCACAGGCTTTAACCCAGTCCGCTTCCTCCCCTATGTCCCTTATTTACACAATATGGAAGTGCCCCTATGGCTGGGGATGTGAGTTTGTGGACACAGCATTGCGCAGGGGGCTTCCAACACAGCCTGTAATTCAGCAAGGGGTTTGCAGATGGGCCGTGGCTGGAGGTTATTTTCTCTCCGCACAGAAGATGGGGGATACACTGGGACCAGCTCCTGGCTCTTTTATTGTGAGCTGGTTCCCCATGAGCACACACCAGACATCACTGCAATGTATGTAGGGGAAGAACCACCTGGGAGTATTCTCCAGGCCCAAGCCGATTTGGAAAGCTAAACAGGATATTGGGCAATAAAGAACTGTGGGGTCAGGTCCCTGAGCAAACCAAGGGAGCTGGAAAAGAGAGCGATCAGAGAAGTAGAGATGGGATAGAGTCTCTAGAGAGGGAGCAGCTGGAGAGAACCAAGGAGTGCAGTGGACCAGCCTTCCATCTGAGTGCTGGTGGCCACAGGTGTCCTCCGGAAAAGGCAAGGCCAGATGGTCCTATGGCACTCAGGACTCAGTATCCTGCAATCCCAATTCACGTCTTGGTGGGACCTCCTGACACTGCATTGCTTTGCTGCGAGGCCCTGGAGGCCCTTCCCCTCAGCTCCCCAGTTGCACAAGAATCTGTCTTTTCCCTCCTGCTGGGTTACTCATGCCCACGCGAGGGATGTCTTTGGTCCGGCTGGCTTGACATGATGGACCCAGGCAATAGCTTGGGGCCCCACAACTTGAGAGTCTGCCGAGAGATGTCTGAAGTTCTGTGGGTTGATCTAACGTCCGTGTTTCTCTCTGGGTCACCTGATGCCCACAGGCTTTTGCCCTTGCCCTTGCTCCAGGCTTTTCCTCTTGCCCACCTCATTCTTACAAGGAGAGCCAGGGCCAGGCTTCACAGTCAAGGAAAGAGAAGCAGGAGCCTGCGTCCCAGGTCTGCTCCCTGCCTCCTGGCTCGCGTCCCAGGCTGGAGCCCAGCACACCTCTGAGCCCCTAGAACAGGGGTGGCTCTAAGGGAAGCCTTCAAGCCATAGATCTCCAGAGGGTGGGGCAAGAGGAGGGGGGACCAGGCCTCATCGTGGCCTGTGGAAAGCCACAAAGACACGCGGCCGGTCTGCTCCCTGCCTCCTGGCTCGCCAAACACCCACTGCAGCCCCCTGCAGATGAGCATGCGGGGCCCCCACACTAGCCCCTGCTGAGCGAGTAGGGGTCAGTTTAGGGCAGAGGTCCCCAGAATGTGGGGCATGACTCCTAGGGGGGCAACAGAGGAGCTTTCATGGGGGCACTCTACCACTGAGCTCTACCCCCATAACGACCGTGGGCTGGAGTTGTGATCTCCAGGACTTTGAAGGACAGACCCTGCTTCAGGGAGCTCCTTTGCTATTCCTAGACCACAGGTGGTTTTAAAAATGGGGTTTGATCAAACTTCATAAATGTGGTAAACCCCACAGCTTGCACCCTCACCGACATCGCTTCTCCCCCTGCCATAGCTACCCCCTGGCTGGCTCCTCGCTCTGGGGACTGACCTCCCTGCACCGTGCTCCATTGACCCCCTGGGGGCCCACAAATATGTTTGGCGCCAGACCCACAAAAAGTTAATCCAGCCCTGCCCAAAGTGGGTTGTTTCCCTGTTTTAATGGGGTCACCAGGGCTGGCGTTAGACTCAGTTTAGGGAAGTGGTCCCCAAAATGTGGGGCATGAGTCCTAGGGGGGCAACAGAGGAATGTTCATGGGGGCACCTCACGGCCTGAGCCAGTCCCCATGCAGGGAGCCCCACTCTGTCCCAGCTCTTCCCCACCCTCAGCCTGGGCCCCTGGGTCCTGGCCCAGCCTCGTTCCCCTTACCCCTGTCCGCTCCCCTCTCCCTAGGAAGCCACATCGCTGCTCCCAGCCCCGGTTCTTGACCACAGCTTCCGAGGGGCCGCAGACACAGACAAGAGGGCACAGTGTGAAAAGTTTGGGGATCACTGGATTAGGGTGACGTCCTCAACCGCTTCTATGCAGTCCAATAAAAGGTATTTCTCACCCACCTCGCCCCGCTGTCAGGATGGACTAGGTATGTTCTGCTGCCCTTCACTCGGACAGGAAAGATAATAACATTTCATTCCACTCAATGCTACAGTGATTTGTAACCCAACACCAGCCAAAAATGGGCCTTTTGGCAAAGCAGCCCCATTATGCTGCATACCTAGGCCGAGTAGGGGTGTCTGTGCAAACACGGTCTGGTCCTGAAGTCTTTCCCCAGCTCATCACTCGATGTGAGGGGGGAGCTCATCCAGACCCTGCTTACACTTAATATTTAAAAACTCCTGAGTGTCCCTATCTCTGCTGGCCTTTGATTTCTGCTCCTGTCCTTTTCTTAAAAGTGCAGATGAGGTGGCCGAGTGGTTAAGGTGGTGGACTGCTAATCCATTGTGCTTTGCATGCATCGGTTCGAATCCCATTCTCATCGGATGCTTTTAAATCTTCTCCTTCCTTCAGAAGCAACTGTGTCTCCTTTTGGTACAATGAGACACCGAGCCAAGTTGCTTCCTGCAAACACAAACCTACTCAGGACTCCCTTGCGTTAAATAAAATATGTCTAAATCCCAGGTTTCTAAAAGAATTCAGTAGGTCTTGTTTTTTATCTGAAAAGGTAACAGCCTCATCATCTCCCCCAAACAATCTCCCCCAAATAATTTCCCTTGTACAGATCCATGAACAGTAAAAGAGATGGATGGCAGGAGAGAGATCACTTGATCATTACCTGTGAGGTTCACTCCCTCTGAGGCACCTGGCATTGGCCACGGTCAGTAGACAGGATACTGGGCTGGATGGACCTTTGTCTGACTCAGTACGGCCATTCTTATGTTCTTAAAATCATTCTGTGTCTCTTGTCTGAGCCAGGGCATTCAATTCCACTGAAACCTTCTCTCCTGCAGTGACAATGGTCAGACAAAGGGGACGTGGCACCTTCAGCCCTGAGATATTCGCTCTCCTCTCTCTTCATGCTGCTGTTGTTATTCCGTGAAACATCAAGGATGGTATAAAAAGCTGAGTTTATTCCAGGGTGAGGAAAGAAAGGAGCCACCAACCCCCTGGTAAAGCTCAGTGCCCCAGAGAAAACCTGCCCCCTGCTATTGCAATCACTGATGTGCTGGGGATATGACGGGAAAGGGACTGTCTGAATTGTCGAGGCAGGAAAAAGACAACAATCTACAGCAGCGTCATTATCCACAAACACACTCTCATCATGCTACGGCCAGAAGGGAAATGAGCAGGAATTCTTGATGTTCAGCCATGGACACACTTACACAATGGCACGGCAGTGAGTGTGCTGTGGAAGCTGGTGTGAGGAAACAATTGGAAATGATCAATCAGTGAGAACAGAACTAGAGTGTAGTGAGAAAACCACATAAAGCAAGTAGTTGTGGCCGAGTGGTTAAGGTGATGGACTAGAAATCCATTGGGGTTTCCCTGCACAGGCTCAAATCCTGTCAACTACGGAGGAACTTGTGGTTCTTTAGTTTCGGTGCCGGAGCATCCCTTGTCTCAAGGAGAGCTCGGTCTTGTCTCACTCTCAGGCTGTGTCCACACTCCAGAGTTACGCTGCTTTAGTTGAAGTGTTTTAATTAAACACTCTGCTCCTTGTGTCACCAGAGCGCATCCACTCTAGCAACTCTTGCGTCGCCCCAAAGAGCAGTGCACTGTGGGTAGCTATCGCACTGTGCAACTGGCCTAGGGTGACCAGTCTATGAGTCTATGGGAGGGATGGAGGAAAAGGTCAAACAAAAAGGACAAACCCTAATGTCCCCAGTGATTCTGAGGGACAAAATCCCAAGTGGGGAATAAAATTCTGCCACCTGAAGCTACTGTTTTCCATGCCTAGAATTCAGCTGGCACCAGGTGGATCAGACTGAACAGGTTCCAAACCTCTCGGAGGCTCTGACCTTCTAACCAGGGACGTCTGTTTTCTAGGAAAGTCCGTAAAAGGAAAGGAGAGAACTCGAAAGAGGTTCCTCCTGGCGCTCACGTACGTGAACCCTAATACTCTCTCAGTCCTCCAAGGGAGACCTTGACAAGGAGACTTGCTGAAGCAAAGCCACGGGGGTCTCCGAGGTTTCCCTGGCCCTGCACCCCTGGCCTGGCCTGGCTGATGTCAGCATCTCTCTGTGAGGTCACCGCCTCCCCACCACCTTTGACCAATAGGCCGAAGTCCTGCAAAAGGCCTTTGTGATGTCACTGCCACACCCACCCCTCCCCTGCAGTGCTAATGTCCTGCCGCTGGCCAGACACAGATTTTCTAGGGCCACTTCTGCTATTTGGGGCTTTGTCTTATATAGGCACCAATTACCCCCCACCTAGGGTGACCAGACAGCAAGGGTGGAAAATCGGGACGGGGGTGGGGGGTAATAGGAGCCTATATAAAAAAAGACCCTAAAATTAGGACTGTCCCTATACAAGTGGGACATCTGGTCACCCCACCCACCCCCTGTCCTGGTTTTTCACACATGCTTTCTGGTCACCCTGTCCCCAGCCCAGCCAGCTGGGGGTGGTAATTCCAGCCGGCCCCTGTTGCTTGGGCTGGCTGCTGAGGAAGTGACTTACTTTCATTTTTACTTCCTCAGCACGCAGCCCCCCCCCCACCCAGCACCTCACCCAACCCAGCCCTGCCGGAGGGGAGGGGGGAGAGAGGGGTGCTCCATGGGGGGGGAGGGGAAAGGGGGGTGCTCTGTGTGGGGGGGAGAAGAATGGTCGTTATGGGGGGCAACAAAGGATACTGCCAGAGCCGCCCAGCCTGCCTCCCCTCACGCCGGGGGAGAGTCACACTCACAGGTGAGTTCCTTCCCCCCCTTCCCAGAGACCCCAGCAGCCAATCCCCTCCCCAGACTGTGCTGCAGGCAGCGCATTGGGCTCTCTCTAGGACCCAGCGCTGCTCTTACCTGCCCCACGGCTTCCCGTCCCTCCCGGCTCCCGGCAGAGTGTCTGGTGCCCCAGGCATAGCGGTGCCCTACGTGCCCATCTGTTCTGCCTATGGCTAAGGACGGCCCTGCCCCCACCTCTCTGTGAGATCTACGGCTCCTTCCTGCAGCTAGGAATGGACCGACACGCCCTGAACAGCTCCAGCTGGTTCAATCTGCCCCACAGGTCACCCCAGCACCCGCTCCCTGCTCCGGCTCCTCTCACAGAGCCCAGGGCCAGGCTCCAGCTGCTGTCCAAACTGTCTCCACCAGGGAGATCGTCCCTTCTCCTGCCACCACGACTTCCCCTGACACCCGCGTCCCACCAGCTCACCCAGACAGGGAGGCTTTTCCATACAGGAGGCAGAGCTCCCCCCGGAGCTGTGGAACTCACTGCCACATGACAGAGGAGACCACAGGCCGGAACGACATGCAAAGCTCAGCTCTTCCCCGGAGCCATCCTCAGCCAGGGATTCCCCCTCACCGACAGCCCCAGAAAAACCCTTTGAGCCACCAGCCCGCTTCTCCCACAGCTGGGAGGGACCGAAGGCCCCAGACAGCCAAGCAGGTGAGGAAGCACCAGGCGTTAAAGCCAGGCCTGCGGCAGCAGCCACATCCCGCCCGCTGCCAGTGCACCTTACAGAAATGTCGGCATCCCCTGTCAGGAGGCAACCGGGCAGGTCGCTGACAGAGCTGAGCCCCACCTTTCTGCAGCCATCTTTAGAGAAGAACCCCACCCCAGAGTCACCCCTCCCTCCATCAGCACCTCCACGGCTGTGGCTCTGAGGGACAGTAGGATGATTAGGGGGTGAATACAGGGCTGGAGGGCGGGTAATGTCAGCTTTTAAGGAGTAACCAGGTGGGGCAGACCCAGGGTGAGGCTGTGCACAGTGGTGCAGAATTCCCCCAGGAGTAAAGTCTGAATCTTGCAGATGGCTGCAGAGTATGAATCAGGCTGCCTCTGCCCAGGAAATACCACACTGCTCTTCCAAGCAAAAGGCCCTGCCGCAGAAGAAACCATGTGACTGGAGTCATAGCTAAGGCTACGACTTAATCACGGGTATTTTAAGAAAAAGTCATGGACAGCTCATGGGCCAGAAACACAAAATCATGGCCCCTGACCTATACCATAAATACCCCTGATTGAATCTTGGGGGCGTGGAAGCCCAGGGGGGCCCGCAGCACCACCTGCTGAGTGGGGTAGTGGAAAGCCCCAAAGGGCCCATTGTACCACTGGGGAGGGGGAAGCCCCAGGGGCCCGCTGCCACTCTGGCCACTGCAGGGGAAGCTGCGGGGGGCCTGTGGGGCCGGGCTCTGCTGGGTGTTTATTCCTTCCTGTCATCGCTGTGGAAGTGTAACAAATAAACAATTCAAATGTGGAACAAATAAAGGCAGCTGAATTATTTCCAGGGCCGTAAGTAATGAAACAGAAGCCAGTAGAGAATGGTTTTGATCCATCGACCTCAGGATTATGGGCCCAGCACGCTTCCGCTGCGCCACTCGGCTCTGTAAAGGAATAAATCCTCCAGGGAGAGTGGCGAAGCGGAAGCGTGCTGGGCCCATAGCCCAGCGGTCGATGGTTTCTACTTTATTACCTACAGCCCTGGAAATAATTCAGCCCACCTTCTTTTGTTTCTCTGAGAGAGATGCTGTGTGCATTACCCCACGTGGCCACCGGTGTCACTGTTGCTCTCCGAGGGGAGGGGCAGATCCCTGTTGCAGAGTTTCTCTAGTGTCTGGTTATCACATTTGCCTGACATGCAAAAGGGCCCTGGCTTTAAACCAGGCAGAAACATGAAGTTTTACTTTTCTCAGGTCCCTCAGCTGACCAGCAAGGTGCTCCCCTTCTTGCCACTGGGATCACCCCAACCCCTGCAGGACAGAGGGTGGTGAAATGAGCTGAGAAAGCGTGCCGGAGAATGCTGCTGTTTCCTGCCCTCTTTTTCTTGTCTAGTTTCTCTTCTGCACCAAACTTGTCACTTTTTCATGTGAGCTTGGCTAGTTCAATTGGTAAAGCAACGCACTTTTAATCTGAGGGTCCAGGGTTCAAGTTTCTAGTCAGGCATAGCGGGAATCATTTCTCACTGTGGTATCCCCCAAGAACTTCAGGAGTGAGCGCTTTAGTGCCTTCCTTGATGTTACTTTTTTTCTTTTCAGGACTTCGGCTTTCCTAGGAAGGGCTATTTACTGCCTGCGACTGAAGGGGCAACATCCTCACATGCCCACTGGCCTCACAGTCTGGAGGCAGAAAGGCTTCTGGGTCTACAGCAAATTGCTGCGTGCGACTTGTTGAGCAAATACAGGGCTGGCCAGAGAGTCCATAGAGACCTTGAGAAAGGAAGGCAAATTATTGTCCACCCAAGCTCTTCTACACCGGACGTCAGAAAAGGGCAAGGTGCTCTCCCATGGTGTAAGGGCCCGCACTTAGGGCTTTAAATTCTACAATCCGAGTTCAAGTCTCGGTGGGACCTTGGGGCAGCTCTTTTGCCACCTAACACTACTGGCTGTTCCAAGGCTCCATCTTGCTCTCGCCAATGACGTGGGAGCCTGTCTTTTGCCTGCTCGCTGTTGTGACTTGAGTGCCAGAGGGGACGTTTGATTCAGAAGGCTGGTCATGCCTGGAGTCCCGTGGGTAGGGGTGCGAGCTCCATTTCCTCTGAGTCCTGAAGCTGGGCTGCAGACTGGCCTAGGAGGCAGCCCGATGGGTTGACCTACTGCCCAACCTTCTGCTGGTGAACCTAAGCCCCCACCCGTGCAGGGTTTGATGCATCACTTAAATTCCAGGACGCTGAGGGATTTCATCTCCCTTTGTCCAGAGGGAACCTTCCCCCCAGTCCCAACCAGATTCTTGTCCATGGGATCACTGTAGGGGGGCTGGGTCCCTCTTTGTCTTTTCTCTCTCTAGGACAGGCCAGGGTGCCTATAACTGGGGCATCTGAGCACCCAAGACTTTCTGTGAAGCTGCCATTTCCCTTCCCCCTTCTATGGTCTTATCTGTCATTGACTCCAGACTTTTTTCTATCCATCCTCAGCACCATCCCAAGCCAGCTGCACTCGCTTCGAAAACACACTGTCCCCTCGTGGGTGTAAATCACTGATCTCTCTCAGCACTGACTGCCCCTCCATTTCCTTGCCTCTCAGTCTGTGCCGATGGGACCTTTCCCTCCCCTACCTTCTCCTTTCTCATCCACCATCCTCCCAAGCAGCACAGCAGGTGGGAACCTTAAAAGTGCCCAGGTAACTTAGGAGCAGCATCCCAGATAGATCTTCCATGCAATCGGCACTTGCCCCTCACCAATCAAGATTGCAACTCCCGTAGGGAAGCATCCTTTCTGGGCATGAGCAGAGCAGCAGGGTGAAGAGACAGCAAGGAGATGCTGGGGATTGGACCCAGGGCCTCATACATGCAAAGCACGTGCTTTATCACAGAGATATAGCCCCAGATGGGCTGCATTTGCTCTGGGTTACACTCAGAGCCCTCCTGTCTCCAGAGCATCCAGTGGCCTCACAGCAGCATGGGGGACACATTCTCTGCTCTGAGGGCCAATCCTGCTGTCCTGGACGCTGCCGGTTCTTTGGGGTCACTTTGCAGCAGAGCCAGATTCTATGTGTGGGGGAGAGAGAGAGTGCGTGGCCTGGACTCAGGGTGCAGAGATACACTCAGCCCTCTCCCCTGCATTGGGGGGGTGCTGCCATCCCCTGCTGGAAGGTCATGGTGGGGGGGGGGGCGCTGTGAGTAGCTTAACACCCTGACCGTGGTGGCAGAAGTGGGGTGGGGAGCTCCAGCTGTTCCTAGGATCTGCTATTTCCACCTGCCTGTAAAGTCCAGCTTTCCCCAGCACATTCACTGCGGTGCAATTGGGTCACTGTTTCCATGGATGAACAGCAAAGAATCGCTCCCAGTTTCCCGTCTATCTGCAGCATGATTAGCCTGTGTCGGTGGTTAGTGAGGTGGATCTAGCTGTAGATTGTTATTCATTCCCCACCTTGACAGTTCACACAGTCCCTTTCCCATGCAGATCTCCAGCACCGCAGTTTTCCCGGCAGCAGCAGTTGGATTTTCCCTGAGGCCCTGAGATTTTCAGGGTCCTTTTTTCCCTCTACCTGGAGTGAACTCAGCTTTTGCCCCGTCCCAGACACTCCATGAAATAACAACAGCAGCACTAAGGAAAAGGGGAGGGAACATCTCACTGGCAGGGCTGGATGGGCCCAGGGCCCCCTGCTCGTCCATTGGTTCCATTGCAGAAGAGGACGGGTCCATGGAATTTGCCCCCCTGCTTTGCACAAGGGACAGAAACAGATCTCGCTGTTCCTGTGTCTGTGCAAAGAAAATGGTGCTTCTGTCTGAAAGAGAGGCAGGAAAAGGCCCCATGGTGGGACAATATCCTCAGGAATCAGGATTAAGAGCAAAGGACTCAGGCTGAGAACCGATTTAATTCCACTCATCTGGGATTTCACAAATTGTCTTCCATGGAGACACTGGGACCTTGTGACATTGATCCAGACTCGGGGTGGGTTTGGGCTGATTTAACTCCCTGGCCGGCCGCCGCCTCAGCCACCTCTTGCCTCATGTCCTAGGCTCTTGGCCCTCTGCTGATTGCCTCCTTGCTTGATTGCCCAGAGCAAAAAGGAAGACGTGTAGGTCTAGCATACGATGGTTTTGATCCATCAACCACTGGGTTGTGGGCCCAACCCACTTCTGCTGCGCCCCCCTGCTGGGTCTTCAGCCCCAGCCTCCAGCATCCGGCCTAGCGCCTTGTGAGCTCTAGCGCTGGCAGGGAGATGCGCCGGCTGCTCGGCAGCAGCCTTGGTAACAGCAGTTTTGGTTCTGTGTGTCTCTGTGGCGCAATGGGTCAGCGCGTTCGGCTGTTAACCGAAAGGCTGGTGGTTTGAGCCCACCCAGGGACGGTAATAATCTGATTTTGCTTCTTAAGGGACTGTTTTGCTGCCTCAAAGACGTCTCCCAGCAGCTGGTTTGCCAGGGCCCCTGCCCAGCCCCCTGCACCGCTCCCTGCCCGTGCCAGAGCTCGCAAGGCACCAGCCTGGAGCCAGGGCCGCTAGGTGCTGCTTACGAAAAGCCAGCAGAGGGACACAGGGGAACTGTGCTGTGCCCATAACACAGAGGTGGATTAATCAAACCCTCTTCTGAGAGCTCCGGGCCTCCCGCTTCCTACCCTGGGCCTGCAAGCGAGGGGGCGGCTTGCACAGCGCCAAGAGTCTCACCTGTGAGGCAGGAGGCGGCTGACGCCCGCAGCCTGCTGGGGAGCTCCCAGAAGTGATTAAGGAAATTAAGATAAAACAGGCCACCCCTGCACACAAAGAGCATGCCAAAGCCCGGGACTGAACCAGGGACCTTTAGATCTTCAGTTTAACACTCTCCCAACTGAGCTACTTCGGCACCTACAAGACACCTTTCTGGCCTGCTGCTTCTCTGTCTGGGATGTTTTTGTCAGCCGTGGCACTCAAAAAGGACGTCATTGCGAGCGGCCCATGGAGGCAAGATGAATTTTTGCCTGCCTTGCTCAGCCTGACTTGCTTCCTCACCCCATTCCTGCCTTAGTTCCTGGGTTACCTGGTGGCTGCAGGTGACTGGGGCCCAGCGGCACGGGGAGGAATTTGGGCAGCTAGACCCCAGCAGCAGGAGTCCTGCCGCCACTTGCCGCCCCACCCTGTTGTCCTAGCTTCACCTACTGGCAGTTTCTTACGTCAGCGACACTGTCCCAAAGCAGGACTAATGCTGAGACCTGGTGATCAGTGATTTCAGATCTGTTGGTCTGCAGCAAGACTCGAAATTGAGTCTCAATCAGCTCGGTTGTTCCACAGCGAAGACCGAAAGGGTCAAATGGTGCCTGGGACCCTGAAGAAGAGCCCAGCCCATCAAGTACCAGCACTTGTCACTCCCCTCTCTCAACTCCACTTAGAATTGTTTGAAATTTCTGGGAGAAACTGGGAAAAAAGTGCTGTGCAAGGGCTCCAGTGGTGCAATGGGTTAGCGCACAGTACTTATATGGCAGTGCTGAATGGAGACATGCTGAGGTTGTGAGTTTGAACCTCCCCTGGAGCATTGGTTTTCACTAACCCAATGGCTTTGCCCACTTCTTGGACCCTTTGGACCCTAGAATTCCATGCCAGGGGACACTGAGGGGGAAGGAATCAAAAATGCCCCTTCACTTATCACCTCCTCTGCAGAGTGCAGCTCAGACACCACAAATCTACAATCCTTCCTCCCTCACCGGCCACTATGCCAGGATCTCTCAAGCAGAGCCTAGAGCGCTGCCCATCCTTTGAGCCCCCCCCCCCCCCCCGACACCCTCTCAATCTTTGCTCCCCAAACCCTCCTTTCTACATGTGAAAATCCCCGTTGGGGAGGGAGAGGAGCAGGGAGCCAGCAGTCTCTGTGGCAGAATTATCTACGGCAGCGCGCTGAGTGGTTGGGGGGCTGAGCTACACCCCTTCGGAGCTTTTCAGGGATGAGATTTTGATGAATTGTAACAAAAATAAAATCTTTCCTGTTCGGGCCTGTTTGTCACCTTTTGCCCTTGTGCCCCCTCAGCCTCTGTTCTTCCAGATAGGGGAGGTGCAGAGACAAGCCCCAGGCTTTCTGTCACAAAGTCTGTACCCACCTCTGAAATATTGCCACTGGGAGAGTATGGCTCCCAATTCTTCCATAGAGGGATTGCAAGAGCGGCTACCCAGTTGGGCCTGGGTGTGTCAGAGATCCAGGCTATAGGGGGCAGGTGATCCAGGGCCTATAAGTCCCCTGCCTGAGGGGAGGTCAATGCATGTGGTGGCCCATAAGCAGCACAGGTTTTAACCCTGTCCGCTTCCTCCCCCAGGTCCCTTATTTACACAATATGGAAGTGCCCCTATGGCTGGGGATGTGAGTTTGTGGACACAGGATTGTGCAGTGGGCTTCCAAGACAGCCTGTAATTCAGCAAGGGGTTTGCAGATGGGCCGTGGCTGGAGGTAATTTTCTCTCCGCACAGCAGATGGGGGCTACCCTGGGACCAGCTCCTGGCTCTTTTTTGTGAACTGGTTCCCCGTGAGGACACACCAGAGATCACTGCAATCTACGTAGGGGGCAACCACCTGGAAATATTCTCCAGGCCCCAGCTGATTTGGAAAGTTAAAGACGATATTGCACAACATAGAACTATGGGGCCAGGTCCCATAGAAAACAAAGGGGAGCAGGGAAAGAGAGAGCACAGAAGAGAAGAGAAGGAGAGATGGGATAGAAAAAAGTCTCTAGAGCGGGAGCAGATGGAGAGAACCAGGGAGTGCCGGGGACATGGTCAACCAATCGGGCTGCCTCCTAGGCCAGGCTGCAGCCCAGCTTCAGGACTCAGAGGAAATGGAGCTCGCACCCCTACCTACAGGACTCCAGACATGACCAGCCTTCTGGGTCAAATGTCCCCTCTGGCGCTCAAGTCACAACAGCGAGCAGGCAAAAGACAGGCTCCCACGTCATTGGAGAGAGCAAGACGAAGCCTTGGAACACCCAGTAGTGTTAGGTGGCAAAAAAGCTGCCCCAAGGTCCCACCGAGACTTGAACTCGGATTGCAGGATTCAGAGCCCGGAGTGCTGGCCCTTCCACCATGGGACCGTCGGTGAGGATAACCTTGTGTTCTTCTGACTTGTGGTGTAGAAGAGCCTGGGCAGACAATTTTTTGCCTCCTTTGCTCAAGGCCTCTCTGGCCAGCCCTGCATTTGCTCAACAAGTCGGCACCTAGAAGCCTTTCTTCCTCCCAACTGTGAGGCCAGTGGGTGTGTGAGGAAGTTGCCTCTTCAGTCCCAGGCAGTAAATGGCCCTTCCTAGGAAAGCCCAAGTCCTGAAAACAAAAAAAAGGTAATGTCAAGGAGAGTACTGAAAAGCTGCTTCTTGAAGTATACCACAGGAGAAAAAGATCCCCCTATATTTTACCAGGGACTTGAAGCCCGAACCCTCATATTAGAAGTCAGCTGCTCAACCAACTGAGCTAGCCAGCCTCACATGGGGAAATAGCAAGTTTGGTGCAGAAGAGAAACTAGTCAAGAAAAAGCGGGCAGGAAACAATACAGAAAACCTACTACTCTGGCTCTCTTAGCAGCCCTAGCCCCAGCCTGCTCCTCCATCTGGCACCCTGAGGCCTTCTTCTTTTTCTAGTTAAATATCGGATCCAGGAGAAAACACCGTTCGACAAAGAAAAATGAAATCACAGACAGAAATGCCACTGGAAATACCAAAAAAAAAAAAAAAAAAGGAGAATGCCATCCCCATCACATTATGGTATCTGGGCCAATCCTGCATTGAGAGCACCCGCTAACGTCCCTGTGTGCTTATGAGAAACCTGGAGGAACCGATACCAAAGCCTGAACATGAAACACAACCGCTCCCACTTCCCCAGTAACACCCTTTGCCTGCCCTCAACCAGAGACCAGCAGGACGGAATCAAGGCCCATCCCAGTTCCACAGCCCAGACCACGCCCGCCTCCGCTCTGCTGGTGACTCATGGCTGTTTTCCACTACAGCCAGATGTATAACGGCCACAGAAACCCGGCTAGCCACTGCTGCGGGGAACTGCCTCCACGGCTGAAGATGCTCCTGACAGCGGCTTTGCCAACGGTGACACAATACAATGGCATTGATTAGTTGCAGTGTGTCCCAGCATCCGAGGAGTCGGCTGCGTTCTTTATGGCTGCCCCACCATTCCCCTCTGGCCTGCCCTGCCGTCAGGCTCAGCCCCCTGCTGAAAAGTGAAAAACAAAAAAGGAGAGCCGTAAAAGGCTTCAAAGCCCAGCGTGCCCAACCCTCCTTCCACTACTGACAGAAAAGCCACACTTCTCCTGACTCGGTAGGGACATCCTATGTCCCCCCAAGACGTGGAAGGCCATCGTGTTCGGTCTCAGCAGCACTCGTGGAACAGTACCGGGTAAACTGGTTGAAACTATAATAAAGAACAATATTGTCAGACATACAGATGAACATAATTTATTGAGGAAGAGTCAACATGGTTTTAGTAAAGGGAAATCATTCCTCACCAAGCTACTAGAATTCTTTGAGGGGGTCAAAAAGCATGTGGACCAAGGGGATCCAGTGGATAGAGTGTACTTAGATGATCAGAAAGCCTTTGACAAGGTCCCTCACTAAAGGCTCTTACGCAAAGTAAACTGCCACGGGGTAAGATAGAAGGTGCTCTCATGGATTGGCAACTGGTTAAAAGATAGGAAACAAAGGGTAGGTATAAATGGTCAGTTTTCAGAATGGAGAGAGGTAAATACTGGTTTCCCCAGGGCTCTGTTCTAGGACCAGTCCTATTCAACATATTCATCAATGATCTGGAAAAGGGGTAAACAGTGAGGTGGCAAAATTAGCAGATGATACAAAATTACTAAAGACAGTTAAGCCCCAGGCAGACTGTGAAGAGCTACAAAAGGATGACCCCTCCCTCTGGGACAGGGGCAGGTCTGACTCTCACACCAAATGGCTCCTTCTGGCTGCCAGAATCTGTGGGCGACTCATTTAGTTTACGCCGAGGGTGAAGTCCTGCTTTGTGCACCGTGTCTGAGACTGAAAATCCTAAACCACCCTTTGAAATAACGAATGCAGCAGGACGTGTTATGGTCCCTGCCCCAAAAAAGTCTCCTGTAGGTGCTGAAGTAGGTCAGGCAGGTGAGTGTTAGAGTGAAGAGCTAGAGGTCCCTAGTTCACCCCCAGGCTTCAGCATGCCCCTTGGGTGCAGGGGTGGCTTGTTTTCTGGAAGCGCAGCAGTGGCTTTACCTGCCACAAGTCCCTTATTTCATGCTCCCCAGCAGGGAAAAGCAGCGTGGGCTGGTGTACCCAGTGGGCCTGTGTGAGCTTTCTGTCTTCTCTTGCGCTGTCTCAGCAAGGGGAAGAGAAAGAAGCTCTCCTTCAAACTAGAGTCACAAGGGCGACGTAAGGATGACTTCCTGGGAGCCGGCTCCAGACCTTTGCTCTACCAGTTGACCCATCGAAGGGCTGCCACCACTTTCTCCAGTTCGATACCCGGTATGAGAGGTGAGGTATGCACTCTGAGAGAGATTCTGTGTGCATTACCGCACGTGGCCACCGGGTGTCACTGTTGCTCTCTGAGAGAGACGCTGTGTGCATTACCCCATGTGGCCACCGGGTGTCACTGTTACTCTCTGAGAGAGACGCTGTGTGCATTACCCCATGTGGCCACCGGGTGTCACTGTTGCTCTCTGAGAGAGATGCTGTGTGCATTACCCCACGTGGCCACCCGGTGTCACTGTTGCGCTCGGAGAGAGACGCTGTGTGCATTACCCCACGTGGCCACCCAGTGTCACTGTTGCTCTCTGAGAGAGACGCTGTGTGCATTACCCCATGTGGCCACCGGGTGTCACTGTTGCTCTCTGAGAGAGATGCTGTGTGCATTACCCCACGTGGCCACCGGGTGTCACTGTTGCTCTCTGAGAGACGCTGTGTGCATTACCCCACGTGGCCACCCGGTGTCACTGTTGCTCTCTGAGAGACGCTGTGTGCATTACCCCATGTGGCCACCGGGTGTCACTGTTGCTCTCTGAGAGAGATGCTGTGTGCATTACCCCACGTGGCCACCGGGTGTCACTGTTACTCTCTGAGAGAGACGCTGTGTGCATTACCCCATGTGGCCACCGGGTGTCACTGTTGCTCTCTGAGAGAGATGCTGTGTGCATTACCCCACGTGGCCACCCAGTGTCACTGTTGCGCTCGGAGAGAGACGCTGTGTGCATTACCCCACGTGGCCACCCAGTGTCACTGTTGCTCTCTGAGAGAGATGCTGTGTGCATTACCCCACGTGGCCACCCGGTGTCACTGTTGCTGTCTGAGAGAGATGCTGTGTGCATTACCCCACGTGGCCACCGGGTGTCACTGTTGCTGTCTGAGAGAGATGCTGTGTGCATTACCCCACGTGGCCACCCAGTGTCACTGTTGCGCTCGGAGAGAGACGCTGTGTGCATTACCCCACGTGGCCACCCAGTGTCACTGTTGCTCTCTGAGAGAGATGCTGTGTGCATTACCCCACGTGGCCACCCGGTGTCACTGTTGCTGTCTGAGAGAGATGCTGTGTGCATTACCCCACGTGGCCACCGGGTGTCACTGTTGCTGTCTGAGAGAGATGCTGTGTGCATTACCCCACGTGGCCACCCAGTGTCACTGTTGCGCTCGGAGAGAGACGCTGTGTGCATTACCCCACGTGGCCACCCAGTGTCACTGTTGCTCTCTGAGAGAGATGCTGTGTGCATTACCCCACGTGGCCACCCGGTGTCACTGTTGCTGTCTGAGAGAGATGCTGTGTGCATTACCCCACGTGGCCACCGGGTGTCACTGTTGCTGTCTGAGAGAGACGCTGTGTGCATTACCCCATGTGGCCACCCGGTGTCGCTGTTGCGCTCTGAGAGAGGCGCTGGTCTGCCAGGAAAAAAGACCCTGCCGCAGAAGAAACCATGTGACTGGAGTCATTGCTAAGGCCACGATTTAATCTCGGGTATTGTAAGGAAAAGTCATGGACAGCTCATGGGCCAGAAACACAAAATCATGGCCCCGACCTGTACCGTAAATACCCCTGATTGAATCTTGGGGGCGTGGGAGCCCGGGGGTCCCTCAGCACCAACTACTGTGTGGGGTGGTGGGAAGCCCCAAAGGACCCATTGTACCCCTGGGGAGGGGGAAGCCCCAGGGGCCCGCTGCCACTCTGGCCACTGCAGGGGGAGCCCCGGGGGGGGCCTGTGGGGCCGGGCTCTGCTGGGTGTTTATTCCTTCCTGTCATCGCTGTGGAGTGTAAACAGAGAGAATTTGCTCCTCTTTTCTAAGTGGAACAAATAAAGGCGGCTGAATCATTTCCAGGGCTGTAAGTAATGAAACAGAAACTAGCAGAGGATGGTTTCGATCCTTCAATCTCTGGGTTATGGGCCCAGCACACTTCTGCTGCGCCTGTCTGTGCATAATCTTTTAAAATAATGCAAAATTTATTTGTCAATAATAAATGTGGAGCCTCCATAGGGTGACCAGTTGTCCTGATTTTATAGGGACAGTCCTGATTTTTGGGTCTTTTTTTTTATATAGGCTCCTTTTAACCCCCACCCCCGTCCCAATTTTTCACACGTGCTGTCTGGTCACCCTAAGCGTCCAGCATGGCAGTGGGGAGCACAGGCTACCGGATGCACAGAGATGGGAGATCACCCTGCAGCCCCCTTCCCCGGGACACAGACCCAGTGGTGAGGCCTCACCTTTCTGCAATGACATGCCTGCGCTGTTGGGGAGGGACGCATGACCACGCTTGTGGCTTCCCTTTGCTTCCCCATAAGAAAGTCATTTTTTTCCATGGGAACAAATACATCTGCGGGGGAGCGGGGGGACACGGGGTGGGAGTTAAGACGAGCCTATATACGAAAAAGACCCAAAAATCGGGACTGTCCCTATAAACTCGGGACATCTGGTCACCCTATGGAGGTTATTTATTTATCCACATTTATTTATTGACAAATAAAAATATTGTGCTCAGTTTTTTATTTTATTTTATTTTATTTTTTGGTGCAGAATCCATTCAGGAGTAAAACCTACTTGGCCAAACTCAGCTGCCCTGTGAATAGATCCTGCAGGTATCTTTCACACAGAGCAGAGTGGCGCGGAGGAAACGTGCTAGGCCCATAACCCAAAGGTTGATGGATTGAAATTGTTCTCTGCTAGTTTCTGTTTTATTACTTACAGCCCTGGAAATGATTCAGCCGCCTTCTTTTGTTCCGCATAGAAAAGAGGAGCAAATTCTCTCTGTTTACACTTCCACAGCGATGACAGGAAGGAATAAACACCCAGCAGAGCCTGGCCCCACAGGCCCCCCGGGGCTTTCGCTGCAGTGGCCAAAGTGGCAGCGGGCCCCTGGGGCTTCCCCCTCCCCAGGGGTACAATGGGCCCTTTGGAGCTTCCCACCACCCCACACAGTAGATGGTGCTGAGGGACCTCCGGGCTGCCACGCCCCCAAGATTCAATCTGGGGTATTTATGGTATAGGTCAGAGTCCATGATTTATGCTATTAGGCAGGAGGGAGGAATAGCTCAGTGGTTTGCGCATTGGTCTGCTCACCGCAGTGTTGTGAGTTCAGTCCTTGAGGGGACTATTTAGGGGTCTGGGGCAAAAATCTGTTAGGGGGCAGTACTTGGTCATACCTGTGAAAGCAGGGCTCAAAGTCCTTTTAGTTCTAGGAGAGAGGCATATCTCCATATGGGGTAATGCAGCATCTCTCTCAGAGAGCAACAGTGACACCAGGTGGCTTACCTATCATAGCAGGTGGGGAAAGTGGTGGCAGCTCTTCGAGAGATCAGCTGGTAGAGCAAAGGACTGGAACCCGAGCTCAGGAAGTCAACCTTCTCTTGCCCTTGTGAATCCAGCTTGAAGGAGAGCTTCTTTTCCTTCCCCTTGCTGAGAAAGAGCAAGAGAAGAAGGAAAGCCCAGGTGGGCACAAGCCCCCACTGTCTTTTCCTGCTGGGGAGCCTGAAATGAGGGACTCGTGGTGGGTAGAGGTACCACTGTGCTTCGAGAAAACAGCCCAACCCTGCGGACAAAGCACATGCCAAAGCCTGGGATTGAACCTGGGAACCTCTAAATCTTCAGTCTAACGCTCTCCCCACTGAGCTACTTCTGCACATTTTTGACCTGTTGCTTCTCTGTCCAGGATGTTTTTGTCAGCCATGGCACACAGAAAGGCCGTCATTCCGAGCGGCCCATGGAGGGAAGATGAATTTTTTTTCCTGCCTTGCTCAGCTTGACTTGCTTCCTCACCCCATTCCTGCCTTAGTTCCTGGGTTACCTGGACAGGGTAAAAACCTGTGGTGCTCACGGCCCACCACATGCATTGACCTCCCCTCAGGCAGGGGACTTATAGGCCCTGGATCACCTGCCCCCTGTAGGCTGGATCTCTGACACACCCAGGCCCAACTGGGTAGCTGCTCTTGCAATCCCTCTATGGGAGAATTGGGAGCCATACTCTCCCAGTGGCAATATTTCAGAGGTGGGTACGGACTTTGTGACAGAAAGCCTAGGGCTTGTCTCTTCACCTCCCCTATCCGGAAGAACAGAGGCTGAGGGGGTACAAGGGCAAAAGGTGACAAACAGGCCCGAACAGGAGAGATTTTCTTTTTGTTACAATTCATCAAAATCTCATCCCTGAAAAGTTCCAAAGGGGTGTAGCTCAGCCCCCCAACCGCTCAGAGCGCTGCCGTAGATAATTCTGCCACAGAGACTGCTGGCTCCCTGCTCCTCTCCCTCCCCAATGGGATTATCACATGTAGAAAGGAGGGTTTGGGGAGCAAAGATTGAGAGGGTGTCGGGGGGCTCAAAGGATGGGCAGCGCTCTGGGCTCTGCTTGAGAGATCGTGGCATAGGGGCCGGTGAGGGAGAAAGGATTGTAGATTTGTGGTGTCTGACCTGCACTCTGCAGAGGAGGTGATAAGTGAAGGGGCATTTTTGATTCCTTCCCCCTCAGTGTCCCCTGGCATGGAATTCTAGGGTCCACAGGGCCAAAGAAGTGGGTAAAGCCATTGGGTTAATGAAAACCAATGCTCTAGGTGAGGCTTGAACTCACAACCTCAGCATGTCTCTGTTCAGCACTGCCATATAAGTACTGTGCGCTAACCCATTGCGCCACTGGAGCCCTTGCTCAGGGCTGTTCTCCCAGTCCTCCAGGCTGATAGAGGCAAGGATTGACTCCAAACAATTCTCAGTGGAGTTGAGAGAGGGGAGTGCCAAGTGCTGGTACTTGATGGGCTGGGTTCTTCTTAAGGGGGCCAGGCACCATTTGACCCTTTTGGTCTTCGCTGTGTAACAACAGAGCTGATTAAGACTCAATTTCGAGGCTTGCTGCAGACCAACAGATCTGAAATCACTGATCACCAGGTCTCAGCATTAGTCCTGCTTTGGGACAGTGTCTCTGATGTAAGAAACTGCCTAGTCTGCACTAGCAGTGAGGCTCCCGCACTAACAGCTGGAATCACTGAAAGACGTGTCAGTGGAGGTACCCAGACATGCTGGAACATAGGCGCTGACTATTGTTGGCGCCGGTGGGTGCTCGCGCCCCCAGCCCCACCCTAACTCCACCACCGGCCCCGCCCCTTCCCCAAATCCCCCCCCCCCCCGATTCCTGCCTGGGGAAAAATTGGTGGGTGCTGAGCACCCACCAGCAGCTCCCCGCGGGCACCCCCACCCACACCCAACTCACCTTCCGGCCGGTTCCCACCTCCCGCCGAAAAGCCGTGGCTTTTTTTAGCCCAGCCGCCACCTCTCAGCTGTTCGGCATGGCGGCGGGGCGGGGGGGCCCGCAGGGGAAAGCGCAGCGGGGCAGCGCCTCGGGGGAGGGGTTGCCTTGGTTGTTCTGTGACTTTTAAGCTTTACCTTGGAGTTATCAGCACCAGCCGCCTCTACTTTAGGTGCCCAGAGGAGAAGAGGTGTGCCGGACTTTTCCTCCCTCCTACCTACAGCTCACTACTAAACCTGGCCCTGGCACTTCCTTTAAGTGCTAGGTGTGTAAGGGGAAGAGCTCAGTACGTGAGCCTGGCTAGCTCAGTTGGTAGAGCATCAGACTTTTAATCTGAGGGTCCAGAGTTCAAGTCCTTGGTCAGGCAAAGAGACATTTTCTCCTTGTGATATTCCCCCAAGAGCTTCTGAAGGTATTTCTTGAGGACCCTCCATGACTTTGGGCTGGATGCGCTGCAGCTGAGGGTGCAAAAGGAGTTGGCAAATGTGATTATAGGGCCACTGGCTATTATCTTTGAAAACTCATGGTGATCAGTGGAGGTCGGTGGAGGTCCCAGATGACTGGAAAAAGGCTACTATAGTGCCCATCTTTCAAGAAGGGAGGATGCAGGGAACTTCAGTCCCTGCGAAAAATCATGGAGCAGGTCCTCAAGGAATCAGTTCTGAACAACTTAAAGGAGAGGAAAGTGATCAGGAACAGTCAGCATGGATTCACCAAGGGCAAGTCATGCCTGACTAACCTAATTGCCTTTTATGATGAGATAACTGGCTCTGTGGATGATGGGAAAGCAGTGGACATGTTATTCCTTGACTTTAGCAAAGCTTTTGATACGGTCTCCACACAGTATTCTTGCCAGCAAGTTAAAGAAGTATGGGCTGGATGAATAGACTATAAGGTGGATAGAAAGCTGGCTAGATCGTCAGGCTCAACGGGTAGTGATCAATGGTTCCATGTCTAGTTGGCAGCCGGTATCAAGTGGAGTGACCCAAGGGTCGGTCCTGGGGCCGGTTTTGTTCAATATCTGTATGTGATATTGCAGGCCTGCACAACATACGGCCCACGGAGTCTCTCTGTGCGGCCCATGGGAGGCTGGCTAAAATTACAAATTACAGCTACTTCCCAAGAGTTTTTTTGCACAACCACTTTGGCTGGAGAGGGTTTTTTTTTTTTTTGCTCAACAACTTTCCTCGCATCCGGCCCTCGGCTTTTTTCTTTGGAGTAATGTGGCCCTCACCGCTTTACGAGTTGTGCAGGCCTGTGATATTGTATGTGTCCCTCCCTCCCTGTGTGGGAGTCTGTATGTGACTCTCTTACCCTTCCAGAACATCGAGTTCAGTAAAACTCAAACTCTGGAAAAACAGAGAATACAGAGCGATGGTACATGCCCATATAACCTTAACTCTGCCCTCTAGAAGAGAATCCCTGATCGCATATGAGAACAAGGAAAGGTTTGGGGACAAATTACAGCTACTTCCCAAGAGTTTGTTTCTTCTGTAATGAATTGATCCTGGCCCCGTCAATTGATCCTGGCCTGGTGTCTGGCTGTGGAATGTACTAGTTACTATTTTTATCCCAGCATATTTAAAGATGAAACTGCTTTACAAAAGCTCCTTTATTTTAGGTTATACAAATAGGCCACTTCCCCACCTATTTCAAGGAGATGGAATTTTCCTGACCCAGAGGGAACTTAAAATAACATGCTCAAGATCACACATTCCTTAGGAGAAAATGAAGGGAGAGAAAAACACACCCTTGCTGTTTCTACCCAAGTGATCAATGAGACCAGAAAGTGAGACTAGAGAAGTAAGATTGTGCAATTAACTATCTGGTACTACACTAACTCTGCAGTTACTTAGGCCAGGCCTACACTACCCGCCGGATCGGCGGGTAGTGATCGATCTGTTAGTAAGAAATGTTGTGTTGGTATTGTTTAAATGTGTTTAATTAAATGTGTTTTAATAGTGTGTATAAGGTAAAGGTTATGCAAATCACTGGTTTGAATGAAATCCAATATGGAGTATATCATCTGTGACTCTCGGACTCCATCTCTGTAAGCAGGCTAGCTTACTGCTAAAGACACTGGATTTCCCTGGCTCAAACCGGACTGGACCAGTTTTCCCCGCCAAAACGGCTATATAAGGACTTGCTCAGCACCTGGGCGGGGCTGTCCATTCCAGCGGCAGCACGTGCACGGTCGGGTCTCCCTAACGCTCCAGAGCTAGAGAGAAGAGCACCATCTATCCTGCAGCGAGGTTAAGGAAGGAGAGGCCTGTCCTCACTATCCCTGCCACAGCAAACCGAATCCATTTGACCTCTGGAGGGTCCTGCTCTCCTGGTGTCCATCAGCCCGGAGGGTCTCCCTGCCTGCAACAAAATCCAACAGTCATTGGGACTCCCCCGTAGTCCTCCTCGAAGGCTCCACATCAGCCGGAGCGTAGAAGGTCCTTGGCCTCGCCTCTGTGCGCTGTGTCCACTGCGCCTATATCATAGGGAAAAGTTTCTGTGTTGGGGTTTTATTTACTGTTTCTCTGAATACCAAGGGAGGTTTTGTGGGTCTGAGCTTCACGCTTCTAAAGCCAGTCACTGAATCACTGTATGGTTAAGTTTGAGTTTCTTCCAGTTCTCTCTACCTTTACCCTTAATATACTTACCTGTGGCACCATATTACCTGGTCTTCCCTTCATTTTAATTACATCACACAGGGAGGGAGGGACACCCTTACTGTGAGCTAAATCCACTGGTGACAGATCCGGGAGAGAGCCGAGTCTGCTCTTCTGAGAAAAGGGGCTTTCCTTTTCTATCTCCCCCCACCCCCAACCCACCATTTCTCTAGTACTTTCTCTCTGAAGTGTTACCTTACTCCCCTTGGGCTGGGTGGGGTCTTTTGGTCTGCAAGGTGCAATAGGTCAGACTAGATGATCACACTGGTCCCTTCTGACCTTAAAGGCTCTGAGTCTAAGTGGGAGAGAGAAGTAAAGGAAATTTTTTTTAAAAAATTAACCAAACATTGTAATACAAGTGTGACTCCAACAGCTCACTGCATAGTCCCGCCCCTTTCTTCCCCCACTGGGTGTTTAGTGACCTGCTGGGATTTGGGACATTAATTCTTTCATTCTATTGATAAACTGATACAACATCCCTGAAATTAAACCAATTACGAGCCAGGAAAACTCACATCTCCGCATTGGCTGGGAATCAAACCCGAGTCAAGTGCTTGGAGAGCAGCTATGTGCACCACTATACCACCAACGCACCTGGCAAAAGTCCTTCTCCTGTGTGCTACTTATGCTTGACAAATGACTCACCCCCACAGAGCTAAGCAGCTGGCTGGAGAGGCTGGAGGCAGCCTGTCAGCTGTGAGCAGAGACAGGTCCCCAGAGTGACTGACAGGTGGGGACCTGGGCTCCACATCCCAGCCTGAGGTGGCGCCAACCCCATCTCTGCCCTCAGAGAAGGGAAATGAAAATCAATTACCCTAATGGCAAACGTTACCCCCGAAGGAAGGAGACAGCTCCTTTTAACGCACAGTTTGGGTTGGTTCCTGCTACGTACTGAGGGTTTGTTGCTGCTGCTGATTCCAGTCCTTGGGCTCTGCCCGGACAAGGAACGATTCAGCCTGTCACTCAAGGGAAGAAGGGAGATGATTTTTTTGACGGCAGCCTCGTCTTAAGGGTGTTTGTCGGTCACCTTCTAATCTAGTGGGTGCTGGGTAGACGCAGGCAGCCCCCACTCCTGGGTCTCTCCTGAGGAAATAAAGTTTCTGCACAAAATCCCAAAGCTTTGCACCAAACGAAGGGAAAGGAAATGGCCACAAGATGGCGCCAGGACATAAGGAAGGTAACACAACCCCATTCTTAGGGGTAAGCCATTGTTTTGTACCAAGGTCCAGAATTGTTGGTCAAGATCTAGTCAATGTGGTGTCTCTAGTGTGGGCTCCAGGGGCACAAAGGGTTAGTGCACAGTACTTATGTACTGTGATGCATGGGGTGATGTTGAGTTTGTGAGTTCAAGCCTTGTGTGGTGCACTAGTTTTGGGAGATCTGATAGCAGCCTTCAGTGGAGTGAAAGGAGAAACCCCCAGCACTGCACTTAGCTCCAGGCTGGTTCACCAGGGGTGGGGGGAATTGACTTCTCAACTGCTGAGCAGGGAGCCAGGGCACTTCTCTGGGAATCAAGGTTCCCAGCCTGACCCAGCTGCTTCATTGCCCCCTGGGGCCCTGCCGACTGAGACTGTCCCTGAGGCCAGGCAGCTGCTCGGTGAGCTTTCCTGGTGTCGCTGGCAGGGCAGGAATATCCCACGCTAAGGGCCTGAGTTCAGCCATCGGGAAAGGCAGCAGCTTTGCTCCCCCCTTCTAAACAGAGCTCCAAGGCCATGGTTCTCAACCAGGGGTCCAGAGCCCCCGGAGGCTAGGGGGGGCAGTGAGCAGGTTTCAGGGGGGGATTTGCCAAAATAAACCAGCAAGCAGGGCCGGCGTTAGACAGTTGTTGCAGCACAGGTGGGCTGTGGCCACAGAAAGAACAAGGCTGGGAACCCGGCTCCAGGGAATCCCGCAGAATAAAGACTCCGTCCCACTCGGTGCTGCCAACGCTCCTGATTTTGCCTTGAGTCTCATGAGAATTGTTGTTTTCCTTAAAGCCCCAGCTCCTGGAGTCAGGGGGAGACGTGATGATTTCAGCCTTCGCTCTTAAAGACACAGGACGTTTCTAGCCCTTGTGACCTTGGAAATAGATTCAAACTGTCTCCCCACTGCGCCCTAAAGGCTCATCAAGCAGAAGGCAAATAAAAAGATCCCAAATCTATTAATTTTACACAATCTCATGATTTCAAAGCCCATCTCGTGATTTTCGGTGAGCCTGACTCAGGGTTTTTGAACGTTTGGGGTTGGCCGTTCTGCAGCCTGAGAGCTGGGCACCCTCCTTCCCATCCAGCGCCCCCAGACTGTCCTAAAGCATTAACTCTTTCCTCTCCGTCACGCCGCTGTAACGCAGCTGGGAATCCCCATTCCTAGACGGGCTTTTCCACACACAGTGAATTCCCCACAGGGCTGAGTCCCCACAGGGCTGTTCCGGGAGCTCCAGCCCCCCAGCCCAGGACAGACGGGGCAATAACCTCACATCACCCCTCTGTGACTCCCAGGGGCCCTGCAGGGACAGCAGCTCCATGCTGGGCTCTAGGGCCCCCCAAAGCACCTGGGGGGAGGGGGCAGTTCAACTCCCATGTCAGAGGGCTCCTGCTGCCTGGAGGTGACCAGCTTCTCACAGCCCCTCCCCCTCACACTGACTCCCCCATGGACCCTCCCCCTCACACTGACACCCCCATGGACCCTCCCTGTCCCAGCCCGTCCCTTCACACACGGAGGGACTTGTTCGCTGGGGCCTGACATTACAAACCCAGGGGGGAGATTTCTGAGGATTTACTCCCTGAGCCCCTCCCCCTCTCACCGCTCCCCTGAGTGCAGAGGGGCTGGGCTCAGGCAGCCGGTTTCACCCAGGGATTTCCCAGCCCAGGCCCCCGAGTCTCCTCTGCCCGTATCTACCAGTGACACTGCGCGTGGGCGGCGGGTACAAGGGGCTCGGGGAGGCTGAGCCTCCCCAAACGGGGCAAGAAATGCTGGTGTGACGCACCCCCCTTGGAGGGGGGCTGGGCCGCTGCCTTGGGACAGACCCTCCCGAGGAGTGGGGGAGCCACCGGCACTCAGACCTCACGCACAGGCCTGGCTCTCGCCTTCAGCCCAGGCAGCCAGAGGGGCCGGGGAGCTCCCTGGCAGTCCCACACCTCAGCCACCTCTTGCCTCATGGCCTCGGCTCTTGGCGCTCTGCTGGTCGCCGCCTCGCTTGAAGGCCCAGAGCAAAAAGAAACAAGCACCTGCCTAGCAGAGGATGGCTTCGATCCATCGACCTCTGGGTTATGGGCCCAGCACGCTACCGCTGCACCACTCTGCTGGCTCTTTGTGTACAGTATCCAGCACCCAGCCTCCAGCATCCACACTAGTGCCTTGCGAGCGCTGGCCCTCAATGCCACAGATGGGCAAACACTATGGGCTCCTGAAGCCTCTGCCACCCTATGAATGTGGGCTTTCCTACTTCCCTTGCTCTTTCTCAGCAAGGGGAAGGAAAAGAAGCTCTCCTTCAAGCTGGAGTCACAAGCGCGAGGTAAGGATGACTTCCTGGGAGCCGGCTCCAGTTCTTTGTTCTACCAGCTGACCCATCGAAGAGCTGCCACCACTTTCTCCAGGTTCGCCCAGCGGTGTGTGCCAGGGCGAGCGCCAGCCAAGCAGATGGAATTTGAAGGGAAGGGGCAGAAACCTGAAAAAGAGTTTCTGTAGTGTAGTGGTTATCACGTTTGCCTAACACGCAAAAGGCTCCTGGTTCGAAACCAGGCAGAAATGTAATGGCTTCCTTTTCCCTAGCTGTCCAGCAAGGCACTCCTCAATCTGCCACTGGCCTGTCCTTGGGATAACCCCAACCCCTGCAGGACAGAGGGTGGTGAAATGAGCTGAGAAAGTGTATTCGCATCAGCCAGGGAAAACTGCAGGATCTGTGCCAGTCACCTCTTGTGGCTTGGCCTCCTCTGCCCTTGGAGTTTGGCCTACAGAGCCCAGCTCTTCCCAATTGCCAAAGGAGGAAGTGAGGCGGGAATGGGGCAAAAGAGGAAGGTCGTGCTGAGGAAGGCAGGACAGGAGCTAAGCGGCTCAGTGGGGTTAGTAGAACGCCACCGTTCGTTCTGCCAAAGCCTGGGGAGGTGCTGTTGGCTGCTGGGAGGTAGAATCCTGTGCCTGCCCCTTGTCTTCCCAGGGGTGGCTACTTGCAGCCCAGGAGAAGAAGGGGGTTCTGGGTGGAAGGAAAAGTAGCCATGGGGAGTCCCAGTGGGCTCCTTTCTGGCAAGATGTTTTTCTGTGTCAGGCTTGGGAGTTCCCTGTGAGCCGTGGGGGGACTTGTTCCAGTGGGAACCGCTGCTCCTGTCTTGCCGACCTGGGGGCACCAGTGACAGCTTGTGAGGGGGCAGGTGCTGGCTTGAGGGACTGGGATCCAGGAGGCCCCAGCCTGCTCCTCCGGGGCCAAGGCCACTGCTAGTCTCCTGCCTTGTGACATCAGGATTTCAATCTCCCCAGCATGAGCTGTGGCACGTGTATTAACCCTTCTTGGGGGGCCTGGTCGCTGCCCAAGTAGCTCAGTGGGGAGTGGATGAGATTGAAGATCTGAAGGTTTCTGGCTGGATGCCAGGCTCTAGCTCACCCCTTCCCCCTGGGCCTGTCGTGCTGGGCTTTCTCCTGGGTGTGCAGCTGTGCCCTGAACTCACGAGTTTCCCTCATTTCAGAGGCAACACGTGCAGAGGGCGGGATGTGGGCCATGTGCCCCACCTGGGTTAGCATCCCTGCTACAGCATGGGGTGCTGCCAGGCTCCCTCCCTGCACAGCAGCGGCTGGAGGGGGGAGTGGAGCGGGGCTGCCTTTGCTGCTTCCTCTCCCTGCATTGTTCACTCCTGGGAGGGGCTGTTGCTGGTAAGGGGGTGGGGCTGAACCTCGAAATTGTGCCCCCCTCCCCACCCCACCCCACCCCACCCCAAGTCTTTCAGCAGAGACCAGTCGTCTGCACCTGGTTTCCAGCTCCTCAGCCAGTGGATAATGTGCTATTCTGCACCGGAGTGGCCGGCCCTGACTTTCTTTCTCAGGAAGGGGAGGAAAAAGGAATCTCTTTTCAAACCCCCAGTCCCACCGCTGACCGAGGTGTGACTTTCTAAGTTCCCACTACAGTGGAGGATTTAGAGTTAGTGGAGCTCTGTGCACATAAAGTCCATACAACATTCCCCATTCATCCCAGCCCTGGTATGTCTCCAGTCGCCGCTGTCCCCTGGCAGCAGCAAAGGAAGTTTCCCACCATCCAGGAGACCCCAGCCTGGGAGTAAAGTCAGCTTCAGGCTTCTCCCCTCTCCCTTCTTGGAATCAAGTTCATGTTTGTACCATGAGTTAAATCAGCCCGAACCCCCCCGAGTCTGGCTCAATGTCACAAGGTCCCAGTCTGTCCATGGAAGACAATTTGTTAAATCCCAGATGAGTGGAGTTAAATCAGTTCTCAGCCTGAGTCCTTTGCTCTTAATCCTGAGGATATTGTCCCACCCTGGAGCCATTTCCCAGCTCTCTTTCAGACAGAAGCACAATTTTCTTTGCACAGACACAGGAACAGCAAGATCTGTCTCTGTCCCTTGTGCAAAGCAGGGGGTCAAATTCCATGGACCCGTCCTCTTCTGCAATGGAACCAATGGACGAGCAGGGGGCCCTGGGCCCATCCAGCCCTGCCAGTGAGATGTTCCCTCCCCTTTTCCTTAGTGCTGCTGTTCTTATTTCATGGACTGTCTGGGATGGGGGAAAAGCTGAGTTCACTCCAGGTGGAGGGAAAAAAGGACCCTGAAAATCTCAGGCCCTCAGGGAAAACCCAACCGCTGCTACTGGGAAAACTGCAGTGCTGGAGATCTGCATGGGAAAGGGACTGTGTGAACTGTCAAGGTGGGGAATGAATAACAATCTACAGCTAGATGCACCTCATTAACCACCGACACAGGCTAATCATGCTGCAGAGAGACGGGAAACCGGGAGCGATTCTTTGCTCTTAGCCATGGAAACAGTGACCCAATTGCACCGCAGTGAATGTGCTGGGGAAAGCTGGATTCTTCAGGCCAGTGGAAATAGCAGATCCTAGAAACACCTGGAGCTCCCCACTCCACTTCTGCCACCAGAGTCAGGAGTTGAGCTGCTCACAGTGCACCCCACCACCATTACCTGCCTCCAAGGGCAGAGGAGGCCAAGCTACAAGGCTCCAAGAGGTGACTGGCCGAGATCCTCCAGCTTTCCCTGGCTGATACTAAGGCGCTTTCTCAGCTCGTTTCACCACCCTCTGTCCTGCAGGGGTTGGGGTTATCCCAATGACAGGCCAGTGGCAGAAGGAGGAGTGTCTTGCTGGACAGCTAGGGGAGTTGGAAAAAGTAAGCCATCATGTTTCTGCCTGGTTTTGAACCAGGGAACTTTTGTGTTAGGCAAATGTGATAACCACTACACTACAGAAACTTCCTTCAAAGGTCAACCATTTGGCTGGTGCTCACGCTGGCACACACCAATGGGCGAACCTGGAGAAAGTGGCAGCAGCCCTTCGAGAGATCAACTGGTAGCGCAAAGGACTGGAGCTGGAGCTCAGGAAGTCAACCTTCTCTTGCCCTTGTGACTCCAGCTTGAAGGAGAGCTTCTTTTCCTACCCCTTGCTGAGAAAGAGCAAGAGAAGAAGGAAAGCCCAGGTGGGCACAAGCCCCCACTGTCTTTTCCTGCTGGGGAGCCTGAAATGAGGGACTCGTGGTGGGTAGAGGTACCACTGTGCTTCGAGAAAAGAGCCCAACCCTACACACAAAGAGACCAAAGAGCATGCCAAAGCCCGGGATTGAACCAGGGACCTTTAGTCTAACGCTCTCCCCACTGAGCTACTTCAGCACCTACAGGACACCTTTTTGGCCTGTTGCTTCTCTGTCCGGGATGTTTTTGTCAGCCATGGCGCACAAAAAGGACGTCATTGCGAGCGGCCCATGGAGGCAAGATGAATTTTTTTCTGCCTTGATCAGCTTGATTTACTTCCTCGCCCCATTACTGCCTTAGTTCCTGGATTACCTGGTGGCTGAAGGTGACTGGGGCCCAGCGGCATGGGGAGGAATTTGGGCAGCTAGACCCCACTAGCAAGAGTCCTGCCGCCATTTGCCACCCCACCCCATTCTCCCAGCTTTATCTACTGCAGCTCAAATTCTACAAGACTCCCCCCCGCACCCATCTCCCTCTCCTGCCTTCTCCATCTGGATCCTCAATGCCCCTCACATACTTTGTAAGAACAGGAGAATGGCCATACTGGGTCATACCAAAGGGGCTAAGGGGGGGCGGCCTGCAGCCCATGACTCCATGGGGCTGGTAGGGGCTGGTACTCGCGACGCAGAGTGCTCTGAACTCTGGGGGCCAGACCTCTGGTTCTCTGAGCACTCAGGGTGTGGGGGCCGGTGCCCTGGGGGCTGGAGCCGCTGGGGGCCGCACCATGCACCCACCCGGCACTCCGGGTGCTGGGGCTACTTGCCACCTGCCTACCTGGCATTTCCTCTAATTTGTGAGAGTGGATCTCAAATTGCTCATATTTGCATCCTTTTCTTTTTTTAAATTATTAAACGCAGCTATCAAATTTTAGATATTGCAGTTTCCTGAGGTTTTGAGGTGTTCCCTGGGTTTTTTAAGCACAGTCCTTTGTTTCTGGAGGGAGTCCACACTGATTAGGCCTCAGCTGGAGTATTATCTCCAATCCTGGGCACCACATTTCAGGAAAGAAGTGGACAAATTGGAGAAAGTGCAGTAAAGAGCAACAAAAATGATTAAAGGTCTAGAAAACGTGAGCTATGAGGGAAGATTGAAAACAATTGGGTGTGTTTAGTCTGGAGAAGAGATGACCGAGAGGGGACGTGATGACAGTTTTCAAGTACATAAAAGGTTGTTAGAAGGAGGAAGGGGACACATTATTCTTCATTTGAGGTTAGGACAAGAACCAAGGGCTTAAATTGAAGCAAGGGTGGTTTAGGTTGGACATCAGGAAAAACTCCCTGTTTGTCAGGGCTGTTAAGCACTGGAGTGAATTTCCCAGGGAGGTTGTGGAATCTCTGTCAGGGGAGGTTTTTAAGAGCAGGTTCGACAAACACCTGTCAGGGATGGTCTAATTATGCTTATGAGTGCAGGGAGCTGGACTGGATGACCTCTCAAGGTCCCTTACAGTCCTATGATTCTATGATTCTGCATATTGGAGGTTATGGGCTGGGGGTGGTTAAATCCCCACCCCCGGCCTCATCTGATCAGATCCATGGTCCCATTAAGCCTTGTATTTCTCCTCCCCCAGCAGACATCCTGTCTGTGGGAGTGGCCAATGCCGGAAATAGTAAAGGAAACTCTAACCCCTTCCCCACTGACTGCACAATGATCCTTTCCATACGTTATTACATGGGAACAGTCCCACCTGAGCCCCCAGCCACAGAGCAGTTTGAGACATAAAGCGTGATGGTTAGCCCTTCCCTTTAATCCCCCTGCAGATACCCCATCCAAGAGTGGGTGCCCCAGTTGTGCCAGACACTGAGGAAACCCCGACCAAGGATGGGGGCCCTGATTCTGCAGGTGTTGTACAACTCATAGTGAGAGAGAGAGTCCTTGATGCCAAGAGCTCACAGGCAAAATAGATGAAGTGTGGGAGGGTGGTTCCCATTTTACAGCTGGGGAAACTGAGGCCCAAAGATGCGATGTCATTTGTCCATGTTTGCACAGAGAATAATGGGGCCAAACGTGCAACTGAATCCAAATTTTCTGAGTCACAGCCTGGCCCTTAATCACAAGCCAAGCATTGTCGATTGCATGGCAGTGGCCTCCATGGGAAGTTGCAGAATCTCCTTCATTGGAAGATTTTAAGAAGGGGTTATGCAAATACCTGTCAGGGATGACCTAGGGATACTTGGTCCTGACTCTCGGGGTCCCTCCCTGCCCTATCTCTCTACACGCTTCTATTGTGTGGTTTTGTGCTGTGTCATTGTTCCACACTTATCTGTTGTGCATAGTGTCACTCTCTGCCCCGCCACACACACTTCAGTTGGGAAGCAGCTGGCAACCTAGTAGGCTGCCCATGGAACAATGGGATAGAGAAACCTGCATCATGTGATGCTCTACCGGCCCATGAGCCATTGCAAACCCCTCCCAAAGCACCCTGCGGCCAGTTTCACAGTGCGATAGCTACCCACAGTGCACTGCTCTTTGGGGCGACGCAAGAGCTGCTAGAGTGGATGCGCTCTGGTGACACAAGGAGCAGAGTGTTTAATTAAAACACTTCAACTAAAGCAGCATAACTCTGTAGTGTGGACACAGCCTGAGACAAGACCGAGCTCCCCTTGACACCAAGAATGCTCAGGCACTGAAACTGAAGAACCAGAAGTTCCTCCGTAGTTGACAGGATTCAAACCTGTGCAGGGAAACCCCCAATGGATTTCTAGTCCATCGTCTTAACCACTCAGCCACAACTACTTCTTTTGTGCAGTTTTCTCACTACACTCTAGTTCTGTTCTCACTGAGTGATCATTTCCAATTGTTTCCTCAGACCAGCTTCCACAACACACTCACTGCCGTGCCATTGTGTAAGTGTGTCCATGGCTGAACATCAAGAATTCCTGCTCATTTCCCTGCTGGCTGGAGCATGATGAGAGTGTGTTTGTGGATAATGACGTTGCTGTAGATTGTTGTCCATTTCCGATCTCAACAATTCGGACAGTCCCTTTCCCGTCATATCCCCAGCACATCAGTGATTGCAATAGCAGGGGCAGGTTTTCTCTGGGGCACTGAGCTTTGCCAGGGGATTGGTGGCTCCTTTCTTTCCTCACCCTGGAGTGAACTCAGCTTTTTATTCCATCCTTGATGTTTCACAGAATAACAACAGCAGCATGAAGAAAGAGGAGAGCGAATATCTCACTGTCAGGGCTGAAGGTGCCACGTCCCCTTTGTCTGACCATTGTCACCGCAGGAGAGAAGGTTTCAATAGAATTGAATGCCAGGGCTCAGACAAGAGACACAGAATGATTTTAAGAACATAAGAATGGCCATACTGAGTCAGACAAAGGTCCATCCAGCCCAGTATCCTGTCTACTGACCGTGGCCAATGCCAGGTGCCTCAGAGGGAGTGAACCTCACAGGTAATGATCAAGTGATCTCTCTCCTGCCATCCATCTCTTTTACTGTTCATGGATCTGTACAAGGGAAATTATTTGGGGGAGATTGTTTGGGGGAGATGATGAAAAAAAACCAAGACCTACTGAATTGTTTTAGAAACCTGGGATTTAGACATATTTTATTTAAAGCAAGGGAGGTCTGAGTAGGTTTCGGATTGCAGGAATCAACATGGTTTTGTCTGCTATTGTACCAAATGGGGAGACCGTTGTTTTTAAAGGAGAGGAGGAAGACTAAATGCAGCCGATGAGGATGGGATTTGAACCCATGCGTGCAAAGCACAATGGATTAGCAGTCCATCACCTTAACCACTCGGCCACCTCATCTGCATTTGTAGGAAAAGGACAGGAGCAGAAATCAAAGGCCAGCAGAGAAAGGGACACTCAGGAGTTTTTAAATATTAAGTGTAAGCAGGGTCTGGATGAGCTCCACCCCTTCCCCCACTGCCCCACCCTGCTCACTCCTTTACCCCTCCCCGCTCCACTGCGGCCCTGAGACCAGAGAAGCTCTGTGCCCTGCTGCAGCCCCTGGGACTAAAGTCCCCCAGCCAGGGACTAAAGGCAGCTCCAAACTTTCCCTCTCGCCTTTCCTGGGAGTCAAGTTCCAGTTTCTACAAAGAGCTAACGGAGCCTCAACCCCGCATTTGAATGAATGTCACATTTCTCACTAAGTACAGGAAAGAAACAATTGTCATTTCAATCCCAGGTGAGTCCATTTCAATCATTTCTCAGCCTGATTCCTTCACCCTCATTCCTTAGGGCATTGCTCCACCGTGTGGGTGTTTCATTTCCCCCCTCAGCTTCACACAGGGACACAATTTCCTTTGCACAGATCCATGAACAGCAAAACCTCCCTGTGTCTCTTGTCCCATTGAAACCTTCTCTCCTGCAGTGGCAATGGTCTGACAGAGGGGACGTGGCCACCTTCAGCCCTGACAGTGAGATATTCGCTCTCCTCTTTCTTCATACTGCTGCTGCTGCTATTACTGGAAAAGTGAAGGATGTTGTTATTTCATAAAAGTTCAAGGATGGTATAAAAAGATGAGTTGACTCCAGGGTGAGAAAAGAAAGGAGCCACCAACCCCTGTATATTGCAAGGAAACATTGGTCATATTATCACCAAGAAAGCTGGGAGCTGCATAGCATAGGCTGTTTTCAATCCATTGACATGTGGGTTATGGGTCCAGCATGCTTCCGCTGCGCAACTCTGCTGGGTCTTTACCTATAGTATCCAGCACCCAGCCTCCAGCATCCTTTTTGTGTGCCATGACTGACAAAAACAACCTGGACAGAGAAACAGCACGTCATAAAGATGCTGAAGTAGCTCACTCAGGTTAGCGTTATGCTGATGATCTAGAGGTTCCTAGTTCAATCCCAGGCTTTGGCATGCTCGGGGTGGGCTGTTTTCTCAAAGCACAGTGGTACCTCCATGTTCGCCGTGCGGGGGAGCAGCATCCCACGGCAGTGGATTTGCTCCTTGCTGCCAGAGCAGAGCAGCAGGCTCAGCGGTCAGAACTTCCCGGAGCGATGAAAGGGGAGGGGCCCAGCCTCTGGAGCAGGAACGCAGGGCAGGCGAGTTCACGGCGGGCATTGTGGGATACCGGCGGAGGCCAGTTCTGGTGATATAATGACCAGCAGCGTCTCACTGACACTTTGTCACTCTCAGTTTGCTGCAAAAAGCTCCAGGCCTCTCGTCGAGGTGGTTTTATTTTGTCGCCAAAACAGGGCAGTTTTGTCGCCAGACGTGGCATTGCCGTGTGTGCACCAGCCACAAGGAGGCGACCGAGGGAGCGTCGTGTGTTTTCCACACACCTGAGCAATATAATGATGCTGAAATAACCTTGTAGTGCAGACCTGGCCAAGGATTCACACACACACAGCTTGCAAGGGAAACTTCACCTGCTCCTCTGCTTTGCAGACTCCCTTATTTCACACTCCCCAGCAGGGAAAAGCAGCGTGGGCTGGTGTACCCAGTCGGCCCATGTGAGCTTTCTGTCTTCTCTTGCTCTTTCTCAGCAAGGGGAAGGAAAAGCAGCTCTCCTTCAAGCTGGAGTCACAAGGGCGACGTAAGGATGACTTCCTGAGCGCCGGCTCCAGACCTTTGCTCTACCAGCTGAGCCGTCGAAGAGCTGCCACCACTTTCTCCAGCTTCTCCACCCGGTATGAGAGGTAAGCCACCCGGTGTCACTGTTGCTCTCTGAGAGAGATGCTGTGTGCGTTACCCCACGTGGCCACCCGGTGTCACTGTTGCTCTCTGAGAGACGCTGTGTGCATTACCCCATGTGGCCACCTGGTGTCACTGTTGCTCTCTGAGAGAGACGCTGTGTGCGTTACCCCATGTGGCCACCCGGTGTCACTGTTGCTCTCTGAGAGACGCTGTGTGCATTACCCCATGTGGCCACCTGGTGTCACTGTTGCTCTCTGAGAGAGACGCTGTGTGCGTTACCCCATGTGGCCACCCGGTGTCACTGTTGCTCTCTGAGGGGAGGGGCAGATCCCGGTTGCAGAGTTTCTGTAGTGTCCTGTTTATCACATTTGCCTGACATGCAAAAGGGCCCTGGTTTTAAACCAGGCAGAAAGATGAAGTTTTTCTTTTCTCAGGTCTCTTAACTGACCAGCAAGGTGCTCCCCTTTTGGCCACTGGGATCACCCCAACCCCTGCAGGACAGAGAGTGGTGAAATGAGCTGAGAAAGCGTGCCGGAGAAAGCTGTTTTTTCCTGCCCTTTTTTTCTTGGCAAGTTTCTCTTCTGCACCAAACTTATCCCTTCCTCTTTTGAGCCTGGCTAGCTCAGGTAGTAAAACATCAGACTTTTAATCGGAGGATCCAGGGTTCAAGTCCCTGGTCAGGTGTAGAGGGGATTGTTTCCCCCTGTGGTATCCCCCAAGATCTTCAGGAGTCAGCTCTTCAATACCTTCTTTGCTGTTACTTTTTTCTTTTCAGGACTTGGCTTTCCTAGGAAGGGCCATTTACTGCCTGGGACTTCCTCACACGCCCACTGGCCTCACAGTCTGGAGGAAGAAAGGCTTCTGGGTCTACAGCAAACCGCTGTGTGCCAACTTGCTGAGCAAATACAGGGCTGGCCAGAGAGGCCATAGAGACCTTGAGCAAGGAAGGCAAATTATTGTCCACACAGGCTCTTCTGCCCTGGACATCAGAAGAGCGCAGGATTCTTTCTGTTGGTCCCATGGTGTCAGGGCCAGCACTCAGAGTGTAAGCGGGGGAATAGTCCCGCTCTTGTGGGGAACTTTCCTCGTCTCTGCACTACCCCGGTGAAATGGGCTAGCGGAAGGATCTGAGTCCTCGCTCCCACCTCCTTTACCCAGAGGCCTCCCTGCCCTCGAGGACTCCCCTTGCACTCTCCTGTCTGGCAGAGTCCTCGTAACCCCAACAAGGCTGGGCCCAGGATTCCTGGGGGGCTCAACCCCCAACCTTGCTGTGGTCACCTAGGTCAGGGGCTAGGGTGTCCCCACTCCGGGGTGTACTCTCTAAACAGGATGCTTCCCTGACCCACTGATCACTGCATACAATTCAAAGCAAAGGCAAATTATTTAATTAACAATTAATTTGTAACAGGAATAAGGAAAAATGGGGAAGACTAATGAAAACACATCACCCCGCTCTGTGGCAGGGAACATCCCAACAGTGTCTCTGCAATGTCAGGGCAGTTCAGTCTGTTCCTGTGTAAGTCCCAGGCTCCTTCTCAGGCCCTGGCTGTGCTGCAGGGACGCTGTGGCTTGGACACTTGCTCCGGCGGTGGCCACACGCTCGCAGGCTCTGGGTGGCAGGACCCTTCTTCCCAGCGTCGCCCCCCCCCCCGTCGGGGTTTAGATCCCCCTGCAAGTCTGGCCTGCAGGGCCCCTTGGCTGAGGCCTCTCCCTGCGCTGGGCCCACTGCCCAGGGTCCCCCTCGCTCTCCCCAGCTGCTCCCCGCACCCGGCTCCGGACTGCTCCAGCCCCAGCTCCACCCTCTGCCTCAGCTCCAGCTCCTCTGCCTCAGCACGGCTGCTGCTGCTGCTGCTCTGCCTCCAGCTGCCTGGGCTGCTGCCCTGGCCCCTCTGGCTGCTGCAGCTTCTCCCCCCAGGGCAGGTCTGTCTCTGGGCTGCAGCTTCTCCCCCCAGGGCAGGTCTGTCTCTGGGCTGCAGCTTCTCCCCCCAGGGCAGGTCTGTCTCTGGGCTGCAGCTCTGCTCCCAGGGCAGGTCTGTGTCTCTGGGCTGCTTTTCTGGCCCCTCCAGATCTGGCCCAGCTCAGCTCTGGCCTCTCCTTAGCTCAGCCCCACTCACTCAGACTCAGGCACCTTCAGCTCACACGGAGGACGGGATTCACCCTGACCTCCTGACTCCCTGATTCGCCTGCCCGCCCTGTCAATCAGGCTGACCTGGAGCATTGGCCTCTCCCCATTGCCCCTGGGGACTGTCAGTCCCATCGACCCTTCCCCTTTTGGTACTGGGAGCTCTGAATGTTAGTAAGGGGATAACAGTCCCCTTACATTCCCCCTTGCTAAAATTCTGCCACAACCACAATGTTTACACTAATACCTCCAGACCCATTATTAACAACATATACCCACATCATATCAAACCCATTAACATCAAAAGAACATTTAACATATTAAACATTTCACATCTACTTCTTCATACTGTACATAGCAATATTAATTAAAACACTACATAGAACCAATCACATAATCATCTCTAAATTTAACAGGCAGTACACCCTTATTAGCCCTCTGGGACCTTCTTAAAAATGGTGGTTCGTTACTCATATTTTCTATTTCCCTGTCCTCGGGTAATACTGGGTCAGCTTGAGGAATCTGGCCATTCTCATTAGGGTTTGTGTTTGCCCCACTCTGTTCCCCCGTGTATTCAGTTTGTGGGACTAGAACCATTCGCCAATTGGTTTCTGTCTCCTCAGGGTGTGCTGATCTATGCCTCCTATGGTCCCTGACTGGACTAAGAGTGCAATGTTTTAGTTGGTCCCTATGTACTACTCTCTCAGGACCTCCTCGCTCAGGCCGGATGATGTAAACTGGTAGCTCGGGATTGTTGTGAGCGACTACAATGTGGGGATTTGACTCCCACTTGTCCTGTATTTTATTACGCCCCCGGTGTCTATGGTTACGAATTAGTACACGGTCACCAGGCCTGATAAGAGCCCCACTGGACTTGCGATCATAAGTCCTTTTCCTGCTTTGGGCTGTGTCTTTAGTTGTATTGAGAGCAACTTCACAGGCTATCGTCAGCCTGTCATGGTGACCTTTAACCCAGTCATCCAAATTGGTCACCTCAGCCTCTTCAGGGCCCTCTCTGTCCAGAATATCCAATGGCAACCTGGGATCCCTCCCGAACATAAGATAAAAAGGAGCGTAACCTGTCGACGAATGGACATGGCTGTTATAGGCCAACACCAGCTCAGGGAGATGCTCCTGCCAGGCTCGCTTTCTTTCAGGCGGGAGTGTTCTTAGCATGTCGTGCATTGTCCGGTTAAACCTCTCGCACTGAGCGTTTCCTTGTGGATGATAGGGTGTTGTTCGGCTTTTGGCAATGCAATACAGCTCACACAATTCAGATATCACCTCTGATTCAAAATTCCTCCCCTGATCCGAGTGTAACCGTGCTGGACAACCATAGTACACAAACCAGTGTTTTATGAGGACTTCAGCCGTTGTCCGTGCCGTCTGGTTTCTAGTCGGAACTGCAACAGTGAATCGGGTGAACATGTCTGTGAGAACCAATACATTCTCATACCCCTCTGAAGATCTCTCTAGCCGTGTGTAATCCATTGCTAGGACCTCCATTGGGGCTGTCACGTTAGTACAGGTCAAAGGGGCTCGGTTGGGAGGAAACACATCCTTGGCTAGGGCACACCGTTTGCACTGACGGACCCATGCTTGCACATCACTACCCATCGTGGGCCAGTAATAGTTTCTCCTTATCACCTCAAGAGTGCTCCTGTCTCCAAAATGCCCCCCATGATCATGCCTGGCTTCATAAACCTGACGACGTAGTGACACAGGCACCACTAATTGCCACACTTCTTCGCCATCTCGGGGATGATATGTTACCCGGAATAGCACTCCACGGTGTAATTTAAGTCGTTCCCACTGTCTAGCTAGCTTCTTAGACTGGGGATATCTGGCCCCAAATCTCCGGTCTGGCCTCCTTCGGCTCATGACCGCCACTAAGACAGGTCCAACGTCACCTTCTCGTTGCAGAGTCTGAATCTCCTCCCATGAGTATCCCGAGATTATTGCACTCTCTCCTTTCACCAGGTTTTGTACTGTATCCTTTACCATCACTTTGTCCTCGGGCTTTGGATTCTCTAGCCACAAACACGTCCGCACAACATCTGCAGGAATGACTAGGAAGTCTTTCTCCACATCCTTGCCCTCTTCCGATTCCTCCTCCAGAGGCAGTCTGGACAGGGTGTCAGCATTGATGTTCTGCCTTCCAGGTTTATACTGTACTTCAAAAGTGAACTCAGCAAGTTGGGCCACCCACCGGTGTTCCATTGCACCTAAATTAGCTGTTGCCAGGTATCGGAGTGGATTGTGGTCTGAGATCACTGTGAATTTAGAGTACACTAAGTAATCCTTAAATTTTTCAGTGATAGCCCACTTCAAGGCCAGCAGTTCTAGTTTAAAAGCACTGTAGTTTTTATCATTTCTTTCTGACCTCCTCAGCCCTCGGCTCGCATATGCAATCACACGCTCAGTCCCCTCTTGCTTCTGGCTGAGCACTGCACCTAGGCCGTGGAGGCTTCCATCAGTTGTCACTATAAATGGCAGGCTAAAGTCGGGATATGCAAGCACAGGTGGTGACATCAGCCGATGTCTTAATTCGTCAAAAGCTGTCTGACAGGCATCATCCCACACAAAGCAGTGGTCCTTTCCCTTCCTTTGGGCCGGTTGTCCCACTAGTCCATATAGAGGTGCAGCCATCTGCGCAAACTTTGGGACAAATCGTCTATAATAGCTCATAAAACCTAGAGCCTGCCGCACTTGCTTGGCATTCTTGGGGATCGGCCAATTTTCCAGCGCCCTGGTCTTCTCCTCATCTACCTGGATTCCATCCTTCGAAATCACATGGCCCAAGAATTTGACTTTTTCACATAGTAGGCAGCACTTGCTTGGCTTCAGCTTCAATCCGTGTTCCTTCAGTCGTGTGAAAACCAAGTCCAATTTTTCCATATGACTCTCAAAATCCTTGGAAAACACAATAACATCGTCCAGGTATATCAGCAAAGTCTCTAGGATATAGTCTCCCAACACCCCCTCCATTAGTCTCTGGAATGTAGCAGGTGCATTACACAAGCCAAATGGCATACGTGTCCATTCAAACAGCCCAAATGGAGTCGTCACTGCTGTCTTTTCCTGGTCTTGTTCTTCCACTGCAACCTGGAAATAACCAGAAGTTAAATCGAGGGTTGAAAACACTCTTGCACTTCCTAATGCATCCAGTGACTCTTCCACCCGGGGTAGCGGGTAGGCATCCTTGTGTGTTACCTCATTCAGTTTCCTGTAGTCACAGCAAAATCGCACCCCACCATCCTTTTTTATTACAATCACAGCAGGTGATGCCCAGGGGCTGTGGCTTTCCTTAAGGACACCTTGAGTCACTAAGTCCAGAATGTGTTTTTTTACCTCCTGGAACACTTGTGGTGAAATCCGCCGGTGTCTCTGTTTTATCGGAACAGCATCTCCAGTGGCTATTTGGTGTGTCACTGTGGTGGTGTAACCAAAATCTCGCTCATCCCTGGAAAAGACCTCTTGATGTTTCTCCAGTAGCGCCCTCAAATGGCTGGCCTGTGTAGGGGTTAACTGTTGGAGGTCCACTTGGACTGGAATGGGTAGCTCTCCATCGGGTGCCACTTGCGATGTGATAGCCTGTGTTCCTTTTTCCACTTTTGTCACCCGCAGCTCTTCCCCATTTTCTTCCAGGGCCACCCTCACTGGGGGCACCACTCCTTCAGGTCGGTGTACCTCTGCCACCCTGGTTCTGGGACACAACTTTATGGCCTTTTCACTTGAGTTTAACAGCCTGACTGGCACTTTTCCCTTACTGGCATTAGCAAGTACATTTGCAACCAGAAGCCCATTAGGGAGACTAGCCCCAGGTGTTGACTCGACAAGCACTCTGTATCCATCAAGGTCACTTGGCATCCGGCAGCGCCCATCAATAATCTTCTCACTCCAGGGGGGTATAACCACCTTCTGTCTTCCTGCCACCTTAACAAAGCCAATTTGTCCCATGGGACCCGGGAAACGCCCATGTCTCTCCACTCGGGCTAGTACCCGCTTCAGTATAGCATCCTTCTTTGGCTGCCCATGACGGTTCATCTCCTGGGTTCCTTCTCCTACCAACAGTAATTCTTTCAGCTCTCTTATAATATTCATTCCAAGAATTCCCGGTACTCTGTCCTCCATTAAAGTCTTTTCTGAAGCTGTATCCTCTAGGATAAAGATGCATTTCCCGGGGATTGTTTGACCCATGTACCCTACATCGGCTTCAAGGCACCCCACGACAGGGATCGCAAGTCCATTAGCTGCCGTTAGCTGTACAAATCGGGTATTATGCATGGTCAGATCTCTCTCTTTTAAGTAGTTTCGGAAATATGATTCAGAAATAGTGGTGACTTCTGAGCCAGTGTCTATCAAACAGCGGGTTCTCACCCCTGCTATGGTTATTTCCACTGTCAAGCAGTCCCCAAAAGCTCGGCCACAGAAGTCGTCAAACACACTATCATCATCAGGGCTCTCTTCCTCACTGCTGACATGAGGCCCTTTTCCTAGGGACAGCCGTAGAAACCCTTCTGTCCCCACTCGGCCTTTCCCTGATGGTGGGCTACTCGCTCCTGGTGTCTTTTGGATTCCAGGTGCCCGGGACTCCGGTCTCCTTCTCAGTGTACAATCTCGGCTAGTATGTCCTGGCCTTTCACAGGTGTAACAAATGTACCTCCCTAGCTCATCCTTCAGTGGAGATCTTCGGGATCCTGGAGCTCTTGGATATTTTGGCACATTAGTGGAGGTATTTCCTTTCATCACCTCAGTCATCACTTTCAGCATCTCCCCCTGTTGGACAGCCAGTTTTTGGACAGCTTCACTTAGGCTTTCCAATGTTAGCTGTGTTTGGGGCAGGGCCTTTTCACTAGCAGCTGCATTCACTAGGCCCCCACTTCGTGTATGGGGATTAGGCTTGGCTGTCTCTGCCACAGGAACTTCCTCTTCTTCTGACCACATAATGGCAGCCTGCATGAGTTCATGGAACTTCTTACTGGGCTCTTCCTTAAACCTCCTTTTCATTTCACGGCGGAGGGAGTCGTCCCGGATCCCCAGCACTAACTGCTCTTTCAAAACTGTATCTGGGTCTGGAACTCGTCGAGGGTCTCGCCGCTCCACTTTGCTCATTCTCTCCTGGAGATCATATGCGTATGCCCGGACAGTTTCACTGGGATCCTGCTTTCTCTCAAAGAACTCCTTTAGTCGAGTTCCAATAGGTACCTTGTCTCCATACACTTCTAGAAGGAGTTCAAACACCTTTTCCACATCTTTCTTGTCCGCCACTGCCATGAACTTTACTGTGGTTTTGGCCTGGCCCTTGAGGTGTTCCTCTATGAAGTCCACATGATCTTCCTCAGGTACTCTTAGCACACGCAGTGCCGTCTTCACGGACTTGACCCACTCCTCTACTGTAATGTCTCCTGGTCTTGTCGGGAAGCCACCAAACTCTGTGACCTTCTGCTCCCGTGGGACATAAATAGTTGGGGGTTTCTTAGCTTCTGCTGCCTGTTGGTCTATTACAGCCTTAGCCAGTGATAAGGCTTCTCTTTGTTCTGTTCTAGCTTGTTGTAATGCCTCAGCTTGGTCTGACAATCTGCGCTGAAGTTCAGCAAACTGGGCCCGTAGTTCTTCAATTCCAGCCATGGTAGGTTTCTTGACCAGGCCTGGACAGTGCTACCAGAATGCAACCAGTAAACCAATGGGGTGGACCCTGTGAATAGGATCCTGTTCGTGACGCCAATTATGTAAGCGGGGGAATAGTCCCGCTCTTGTGGGGAACTTTCCTCGTCTCTGCACTACCCCGGTGAAATGGGCTAGCGGAAGGATCTGAGTCCTCGCTCCCACCTCCTTTACCCAGAGGCCTCCCTGCCCTCGAGGACTCCCCTTGCACTCTTCTGTCTGGCAGAGTCCTCGTAACCCCAACAAGGCTGGGCCCAGGATTCCTGGGGGGCTCGACCCCCAACCTTGCTGTGGTCACCTAGGTCAGGGGGTAGGGTGTCCCCACTCCGGGGTACTCTCTCTAAACAGGATGCTTCCCTGACCCACTGATCACTGCATACAATTCAAAGCAAAGGCAAATTATTTAATTAACAATTAATTTGTAACAGGAATAAGGAAAAATGGGAAAGGCTAATGAAAACCCATCACCCCGCTCTGTGGCAGGGAACATCCCAACAGTGTCTCTGCAATGTCAGGGCAGTTCAGTCTGTTCCTGTGTAAGTCCCAGGCCCCTTCTCAGGCCCTGGCTGTGCTGCAGGGACGCTGTGGCTTGGACACTTGCTCCGGCAGTGGCCACACGCTCGCAGGCTCTGGGTGGCAGGACCCTTCTTCCCAGCGTTGCCCCCGCCCTGTCGGGGTTACGATCCCCCTGCAAGTCTGGCCTGCAGGGCCCCTTGGCTGAGGCCTCTCCCTGCGCTGGGCCCACTGCCCAGGGTTCCCCTCGCTCTCCCCAGCTGCTCCCCGCACCCGGCTCCGGACTGCTCCAGCCCCAGCTCCACCCTCTGCCTCAGCTCCAGCTCCTCTGCCTCAGCACGGCTGCTGCTGCTGCTCTGCCTCCAGCTGCCTGGGCTGCTGCCCTGGCCCCTCTGGCTCTGGCTGCTGTAGCTTCTCCCCCCCAGGGCAGGTCTGTGTCTCTGGGCTGCACCTCTGCTCCCAGGGCAGGTCTGTCTCCCTGGACTGCAGCTCTGCTCCCAGGGCAGGTCTGTCTCTGGGCTGCAGCTCTGCTCCCAGGGCAGGTCTGTGTCTCTGGGCTGCTTTTCTGGCCCCTCCAGATCTGGCCCAGCTCAGCTCTGGCCTCTCCTCAGCTCGGCCCCACTCACTCTGACTCAGGCAACTTCAGCTCACACGGAGGACGGGATTCACCCCTGACCTCCTGACTCCCTGATTCGCCTGCCCGCCCTGTCAATCAGGCTGACCTGGAGCATTGGCCTCTCCCCATTGCCCCTGGGGACTGTCAGTCCCATCGACCCTTCCCCTTTTGGTACTGGGAGCTCTGAATGTTAGTAAGGGGATAACAGTCCCCTTACATGTGGGTGTGAGCTCTGGGAACGGGGCCTCTAGGAATCCCTATTTCCAGCTGCATTAACCAGTCAGAAAGGAGAAGGAAAAGTCAATGCCTTAGAAAAGTCTGTGTGTGTGTGTGTGAACTGGATGGGAGGTGTCTAGAAACCACTCGGCTCTCGTCTCTTTTCTCTGATTTCCTCTAGAAAATCTGAAGCCGGGAGCAAAAGCAGCTGTCCTTTCTGAGGCTTGAACTCTGGACCTTCAGATTATGAGACTGACACGCTGCCAACTGCGCTAAGAAGGCTTGGAAAGGCTTTAGGCTCAGTGCATATAGGACCCTCCCACAGCAGTGACTGGGGCAGGGATGGAGCCTGGGCTGTGCTGGGAGAAGCCGGGAGATCTGGTGCCCACAGACCTGTCCTGGCAGCTTTCTCAGCAGCAAATAAATCGATTCTCCCTGCCCGGGAACAGCCCACCCAGAGCTAATGGCAGCACAGGGGGGCGGGGGGAGGGGAGTTCCCAAGCTTTGCACCAACCTCCCCAGTTTAGAACTTACTCCCATTACCCTGGTAGGGCACTTTCCATGGGAATGAGGCAAAGCAAGTTGGGGAAGCTACATGGGCAATAGACACCAGGGCTCCAGGTAAGGCCTGAACTCATCACCCCAGCAAGAGGCTCCTTTGCACCAACCAGGGGCACCACTGCAGGTGCTTCTTAGCCCCAGTGGGGCAGTCGGCAGTTCTCAGTCTCTGTGGGTCACACCTTTGCCTGGGCATTGACAGGCTGCTGGTTCAACCCTCACTCCAGAAGGGGCTTTTCAGCGACACGACTCCAGGACATTTTAACTGGAAGGAAAATCTCCTCTATTCTGGTTTAGCCCCATTTGACTCCTTCTGCCCGTCTACTTGGGGCCCCCCCAAGTCTCTTTCCTTCCCCATTGGGGCTGTGCCAAGAGGAGCCCCACTCAGTCTCTGTCACAGAGAGTCTGTATCCCATAAAGGGACTTGGAGGGGTCACTCTAAACACTGATAATGGGTGGGGGAGGGGTGTGCATGGTTAGGGGAAAATAGGATGGAGAACTAACAGTGGGGCCCAGAGCCATTCTCCCCCCCCCCCCAAGATTGGGGAGATCCCCAGCTGCCTCCCATCACCCAGCTGTGAGAAGAACAGCTTGGGAAAGCCACCTTTACAAACCATCTTTAGAAAGACACTTTTTACCCCAGATGGGACTTGAACCCACAATCTTTGGCTTAGAAACCCCACGCCTTATCCATTAGGCCAGTGGGGCCCTGAAATACACCTGCGGGAGGGATGGAAATTCCCTCACATAATTGCACATTCCTCACATTCACATTCATCAAGTGTAACGTGCTAATTACACTGTAATAAGCTCAAAGGCTCTTCACACCCAGTGTCACAATCTCCGGGGTGACTTTGTCCGGATATTTTCACGGCCGCAGCCACAAAGCGAGTCGAGTTCCCGTTCCCGTTCGGAGTCGATGCGCACAGACGAACCCGGAGGCTTTTCATTCCTTAGCTTCTGCCGCCATTTCATTGCTATCCTGTGCCAAGATTTATCGCTGTGCAAAGCGACATCAGGCCCTTGGGAGTGTCCCCCCTGGTCCCGCCTGCCACCCCCGGGTAATTTAAAAGGGCCAGGGACCCCCGCCGCCACCACCGGCAGCACAAGGGCGCTAAGGCAGCTTCCTGCCGCCCTCTCTCCGTGTGGCACCACTCCTGGAAACAGCTGGCACGTCCCTGTGGCCCCTGGAGTGGAGGGGGGTGGTCTCCACGCGCCGCTCCAGCCCCAAGCGCCGACTCTGCCAACTGTGGCAATGGGAGCTGTGGGGGTGCTGTCTGCAGGCAGTGGTGTGCAGGTTCGCCCATCGGGGTGTGACAGGACGAGCGCCAGCCAAGTGGATGGAATTTGAAGGGAAGGTGAAGAGCCCTGTTGTAGAGTTTCTGTAGTGTAGTGGTTATCACGTTTGCCTAACACGCAAAAGGTCCCTGGTTCAAAACCAGGCAGAAACATCATGGTTTACTTTTTCCAGCTCCCCTAGCTGTCCAGCAAGGCACTTCGCCTTCTGCCACTGGCCTGTCCCTGGGATAACCCCAACCCTGCAGGACAGAGGGTGGGGAAATGAGCTGAGAGAGTCCCTTGCCATCAGCTGGAGGATCTAGGCCAGTCACCTTTTGGAGCCTTGTAGCTTGGCCTCCTCAGCCCTTGGAGGTTGGCCTACGGAGGCCGGCTCTTCCTGCTGGCCTCCCTTGTGTGACTTGCCAAAGAGCAAGGTCGTGCTGAGGAAGGCAGGGCTGAAGCTAAGCGCCTCAGTGCGGCTCAGTGGGGTTAGTAGAGCGCCACCGTTCGTTCTGCCAAAGCCTGGGGATGCGCGGTTGGCTGCTGGGAGGTAGAATCCTGTGCCTGCCCCTTGGCTCCCCAGGGGTGGCTACTTGCAGCCCAGGAGAAGAAGGGGGTTCTCGGTGAAAGGTGTTAGGCTTGGGAGTTGCCTGCGAGGTGTGGGTGGACTTGTTCCAGTGGGAACCGCTGCTCCTGTCTTGCCGACCTGGGGGCGCCAGTGACAGCTTGTGAGGGGGCAGGTGCTGGCTTGAGTGACTGGGATCCAGGAGGCCCCAGCCTGCTCCTCCGGGGCCAAGGCCACTGCTAGTCTCCTGCCTTGTGACATCAGGATTTCAATCTCCCCAGCATGAGCTGTGGCACGTGTATTAACCTTCTTGGGGGGCCTGGTCGCTGCCCAAGTAGCTCAGTGGGGAGTGGATGAGATTGAAGATCTGAAGGTTTCTGGCTGGATGCCAGGCTCTAGCACACCCCTTCACCCTGGGCAGGTCGTGCTGGGCTTTCTCCTGGGTGTGCAGCTGTGCCCTGAACTCACGAGTTTCCCTCATTTCAGAGACAACACGTGCAGAGGGCGGGATGTGGTACCAGGATGGGGGGGGGGATAGCTCAGTGGTTTGAGCATTGGCCTGCTAAACCCAGGGTTGCGAATTCAATCCTTGAGGGGGCCATTTGGGGATCTGGGGCAAAAATTGGGGCTTGGTTCTGCTTTGAGGAGGGGGTTGAACTAGATGACTCTCTACAGTCCCTTCCAACCCTGATATTCTATGGTTCTGTGAACACTTGTACATTCCACACAGATAACAAGGAACAGGCTGACCCAACCTAAAGACAGGGGCAAAAGGGGAATATGATGGAGTTGTTTTTGTTCGAACCAACACGTACAAGGTGAGAGGCGGCACCTTGCTACGTAGAGGGGCTGCACCTCAGTACGTCACGAGTGATGTGTAACTTGTTTGTACCTGTGTATAAGAATTCACCCCCGAGGAGTTGTCTCTGTCTTTAGAATGAGTCACCACCAGTGACCCATTCAGAGCACCACACCGATGGCGTCTGACAACAGGCTGTTACTGAAACATGCTGTAAGTTTGCTGGTGACGGTCAAAGGACCCCCGCCCAGGAGGGTGTTCAATGAGCATTAACCAGCTGGGGAGTTGTCATGACGGGATTTGCAATTCAGTGACAGATGCCCAAGCACCACACTCTGGGGACTGCTCAAGTCTATGACTCAGTTGCACGAGACCACACCAGGGGGATTGTCCAACCCAGTGACTCAGCAAAGCCCACCCGGACATAGCTGGGCAAGTATTTTCTAGGCACATGATCTAAGGATACAAAATAGGAGACCGTGGCAAAATATTAGCAGGCTATTTTTTTAACTACTTGGCCAGTTTGTCTAATGGGCTCATCCCGCTATTGGCCAGAAACCAAACCTAGACCTCCTGCTGTAGCTATGACTTCTGCTACTGAACCACCAATGCTCTGACTCCTCTTGTGAGACATTTCCTTCTGCACAATACTGCTGCTATTCCAATGATTGACTCCAGGAAACATTTTTCTTAGCTTCGTTTTCTGGTCACTTGTTTCTCTAGGAAAGGTCACTACCTGGCCCTGTGGTCCAGACATCGTCATGCAAATCAAGCTTCAAGTGAACAATTGTTTCCCATTCCCACTCTGTGGGAGGGGAGACTTTTCAAAGCCCTCTCTGTGCTACTGCACATGGCTTAGCAAAGAGAACAAACCACAAAGCCCCCCTGTGCGTTGGGAGCAAAGGTTTTCTGTTTGATTTCTGTATTTCAGGTGACTTCAAGCCCAGGCATTGGGTTTATTTGCCAGTTGCTCTGACATTGGAGCATTATTGTGCATACAGCTGTGATGGCCGAGTGGTTAAGGCGTTGGAGTTGAACTCCAATAGGATTCCCCTGCGCAGGTTCAAATCCTGCTCACAGCGAGGCCTGTGTTTTAGCCACAGTTTCTAACCAGGGCAATACGTCTATACAGACTCCTAAGACACTCTCAATTCTCTCCCCAAACCAAGTCAATCCGGTTCTGCTCCTTTCCTAGAGATCCCTGGGACACTACCTCACGCTGTGTCCCTGAGGTGTCAGGCAAACTCTCAGCACCATGGAGCATCCTGACATTGATACTTCTGACCTGTGGGTTGGATTTATTTTAGTGGGACACGGGACATGTGGAGGATAATTTAAACTCTTCATTTCCTTAGGGTTCGCCTTCAATATACTAGTATGGTGGTTAATTTATCAGCATTACAGGACTAGTGTATTTATTAGAATAGCACAAGTAAGTCACAGAAGTGACATAGTAACCGTAGCGAGTCTATGCTGACATAACTTGAGTTAACATGGGCTTGTAGTCTCGATATGGCCTCAGGTCTATGAAATGTGTGGGAGAGGGAATAGGAAAAGGATGAGGGGAGACCAAGTTTCATTCAGGATTTAGGCTACAGCTTTTGTGGAAGTTCTTACGGCACCCTAAAGGCTCGGGATCAAAGAGGCCCATCAGAACAAAATATGCTGTATTGATTAAAATGTCTTGACCTCAGGGTGTGTAACTCATGTGTTTAGAATTCATGGGGTTGCAGATGTGTGTTCATTATGTGTTGAAGGCCCAAACTATAAACGGGTTCAACAAAGAATTCAATCATTTCCTCAGTTATTGGCTGAGGGAATCAGGGATGCATCCCCATACTCTGCGTGTCCCTCGGACTGCCAGATGCTGGGAGGGGAGGATGGGATGGTTCACTCAGTGAGGGGCTGTTGTGTTCATTCCCTCAGACGCACCTGGCACTGGCCGCTGTCAGAAGACAGGATACTAGACCAGATGAACTATTCGTCTGACCCACTATGGCAGTTCAGGTTCCTCCTTCCCACTCCCTGCACTCTAAAATCTCTGTCAGCCAGCAATATGAACTGGGAGCCTGAAGAGAGGAGACCTTCGCCCCCCTCTGGCACTATCCCCACATCAGGCAGTCTCCCAAAGCTGTGCATGGAGACATGCCAGCAGGGCTAAGACAGCTCCCTGCCCGACCACACATTGCTCCTGGGAATGGCCAGCATGTCTCTGCAGACCCTGGGGGAGATATCTCCATGCACTGCCCCTGCCCTGAGAGCAAACTCAGATTGCAGGATTCAGAGTCCTTTTTTGCCTGGCAAGTGGGCAGGTTGCTGACAGAGCTAAGCCCCACCTTTCCGGCAGCCATCTTTAGAAAAGATCCCCATCCCAGAGTCACCCCTCCCTCCGTCAGCACCGCCACGGCTGTGGCTCCGAGTGGCAGTAGGGTGATTAGGGGGTGAATCCAGGGCTGGAAGCGGGGTCAGGTCAGCCTGTGAGGAGTAACCAGGTGGGGCAGACCCAGGGTGAGGCTGTGGGCTGCTGGTCGGTCGTTGGGATCAGAGCTCTAGATCAAAGCTGCACAGCGACCTGACACCCAGGGTTACAAGGCCGACATAGCGACCCCCTTACTGGCCTCAGTGAACCCCAAACCCTAGTTACTCTGGGCACTTAGGAGTCTCTGTCCCTTAATCACTTCTGGGAGCTCCCCAGCAGGCTGCAGGCGTCAGCCGCCTCCTGCCTCACAGGTGAGACTCTTGGCGCTGTGCAAGCCGCCCCCTCGCTTGCAGGCCCAGGGTAGGAAGCGGGAGGCCCGGTGCTAGCAGAAGAGGGTTTGATTAATCCACCTCTGTGTTATGGGCACAGCACAGTTCCCCTGTGTCCCTCTGCTGGCTTTTCGTAAGCAGCACCTAGCGGCCCTGGCTCCAGGCTGGTGCCTTGCGAGCTCTGGCCCTGGCAGGGAGCGGTGCAGGGGGCTGGGCAGGGGCCCTGGCAAACCAGCTGCTGGGAGGTGTCTTTGAGGCAGCAAAACCGGCCCTAAGAAGCAAAACCAGATCATTACCATCCCTGGGTGGGCTCGAACCACCAGCCTTTCGGTTAACAGCCAAACGCGCTGACCCATTGCGCCACAGAGATACATAGAAACAAAACTGCTGTTACCAAGGCTGCTGCCGAGCAGCCGGCGCATCTCCCTGCCAGCGCTAGCGCTCACAAGGCGCTAGGCCGGATGCTGGCGCTGGGGCTGAAGACCCAGCAGGGGGGCGCAGCAGAAGTGGGCTGGGCCCAAAACCCAGTGGCTGATGGATCAAAACCATTGTATGCTAGACCTACACTTCTTCCTTTTTGCTCTGGGCAATCAAGCAAGGAGGCAATCAGCAGAGGGCCAAGAGCCTAGGCCATAAGGCAAGAGGTGGCTGAGGCGGCGGCCGGCCAGGGAGTTAAATCAGCCCAACCCCTTGAGTCTGGATCAATGTCACAAGGTCCCAGTGTCTCCATGGAAGACAATTTGTTAAATCCCAGATGAGTGGAGTTAAATCGGTTCTCAGCCTGAGTTCTTTGCTCTTAATCCTGAGGATATTGTCCCACCATGGGGCCATTTCCCAGCTCTCTTTCAGACAGAAGCACAATTTTCTCTGCACAGACACAGGAACAGCAAGATCTGTCTCTGTCCCTTTTGCAAAGCAGGGGGTCAAATTCCATGGACCCGTCCTCTTCTGCACTGGAACCAATGGACGAGCAGGGGGCCCTGGGCCCATCCAGCCCTGCCAGTGAGATGTTCCCTCCCCTTTTCCTTAGTGCTGCTGTTGTTATTTCATGGACTGTCTGGGACGGGGGAAAAGCTGAGTTCACTCCAGGTGAAGGGAAAAAAGGACCCTGAAAATCTCAGGGCCTCAGGGAAAACCCAACTGCTGCTACTGTACTGCAAAGTGACCCCAAAGAACCAGCAGCCTCCAGGACAGCAGGATTGGCCCTCAGAGCAGGGATAGCATCTCCAAGCTATCTTTTCACCCTGTTGCTTTGCTCACGCCCAGAGGGGAGGCTCCCCAGCAGTCACCCTGCAGGAGTTTCAGTCCTGCTCAGTGAGGGGCAAGTGCCAATTGCATGGAAGGTCTGTGGGGGTTTCTGCTCCTAAGTCACCTGGGTACTTTTAAGATTCCCACCCACTGTGCTGCTTGGGACGAAGGCAGATGAGGAAGGAGAAGGGTATGGGACCCAGCCCCCCTACAGTGATCTCGTGGACAAGAATCTGGTTGGGAGTGGGGTGAAGGTTCCCTCTGGACAAAGGGAGCTGAAATCCCACAGCATGCTGGAATTTAAGTGATGCATCAAACCCTGCATGGGTGGGGGCTGAGGTTCATCAGCAGAAGGTTGGGCAGTAGGTCAACCAGTTGGGCTGCCTCCTAGGCCAGGCTGCAGCCCAGCTTCAGGACTCAGAGGAAATGGAAGTGCTGCCGCTGAAGTGCTGCCGAACAGCGCCGCCAGGTGAGTGCAAGGGGAGGAGCTTTTTTTTTACCTCTGCTCCCCCTTAAAAAATTTTTTTTAAGGCGCCGCTTCTGCTCAGAGAGGGAGCAGCCGCTATCTCCGCTCCCCACCTGGCTATGCTACTGAGTGTTAGGTGGCAAAAGAGATGCCCCAAGGTCCCACCAAGACTTGAACTTGGATAGCAAAATTCAAAGTTCTGAGTGCTGGCCCTTACACCATGGGAGAACACTCTGTGTTTGTCTGACTTCCGGTGTAGAAGAGCCTGGACGGACAATAATTTGCCTTCCTTGCTCAAGGCACCTAAGGCCTCTCTGGCCAGCCCTGCATTTGCTCAACAAGTCGGCATGCAGCGGTTTGCTGTAGACCCCGGAGCCTTTCTTCCTCCAGACTGTGAGGACACTGGGCATCTGAAGAAGTTGCCCCTTCAGTCCCAGGCAGTAAATGGCTCTTCCTAGGAAAGCCCAAGTCCTGAAAAGAAAAGAGTTACATGAAAGAAGGTACTGAAGAACTGACTCCTGAAGTTCTTGGGAGAAATGATCCCTTTTACACCTGACCAGGGACTTGAACCCTGGACCCTCAGATTAAAGGTCTGATGCGCTACCAACTGAGCTAGCCAGGCTCACATGGGGAAGTGGCAGGTTTGGTGCAGAAGAGAAACTAGCCAAGAAAAAGAGGGCAGGAAACAACAGCTTTCTCCGGCACGCTTTCTCAACTCATTTCACCACCCTCTGTCCTGCAGGGGTTGGGGTTATCCTAGTGGCAAAAAGGGGAGCACCTTGCTGGTCAGATAAGGGACCTGAGAAAAGGAAGCTTTCATGTTTCTGCATGGTTTCAAACCAGGAGCTTTTGGCGTGTCAGGCAAATGTGATAACCACGACACAACAGAAACTCTGCCAGAGGGCTCTGCCCCTCCCCTCAAATTCCATCCACTTGGCTGGCGCTTGCCCTGTCACACCCCGATGGGCGAAGCTGGAGAAAGTGGTGGCAGCTCTTCGATGGGTCGGCTGGTAGAACAAAGGTCTGGAGCCGGCGCTCAGCAAGTCATCCTTACGTCGCCCTTGTGACTCCAGCTTGAAGGAGAGCTTCTTTCTCTTCCCCTTGCTGAGAAAGAGCAAGAGAAGAAAGAAAGCCCACATGGGCCAACTGGGTACACCAGCCCACGCTGCTTTTCCCTGCTGGGGAGTGTGAAATAAGGGACTTGTGGCAGGTAAAGCCACTGCTGCGCTTCCAGAAAACAGCCCACCCCTGTGCCCAAAGAGCAGGCTAAAGACTGGGGGTGAACTAAGGATCTCTCAATCATCAGGCTAATGTTCTCCTGACTGAGCTACTTCAGCACCTACAAGGGACCTCTTCAGGCTGCTGCTTCTCTGTCTGGGATGTTTCTGTCAGTCCTGGCACACAAGAAGGACGTCATTGTGAGAGGCCCAGGAGGGGAAGATGAATTCTTGCCGGCCTTACTCAGCCCTGTGAAGTATTACCCTGGACTCAGCTCTCCATTGGTCTGTCTGCTTTGGGGCAGGGACCATAACACGTCCTGCTGCATTCGTTATTTCAAAGGGTGGTTTAGGATTTTCAGTCTCAGACTGAAGTAGATGACCCGACAAACACAGTGTCCGTCTTGTCTAAAGAAGTGCTTGGAGAGACTGTTCCCATGTGACTGTGTGGCCTAATGGATCAGGCGTCTGATTTTGGATCAGAAGATTGAGGGCTCGAGTCCCTCCATGGTTGTGCTTGTGCAGTTTTCCCTTTGTGCTGAAAGTCCTGCTCCCTTCAGGGCTGGAGCCTCTTCTTGGCTGCTAAGGCCAATGCTCTGGGTTCAGCTAAAGCCCTGGGAAGGAGGTTGTCAGGGTTCACTCTGAACTCTAGTGTACACATGTGGGGACCTGCATGAAAGACCCCCTAAGCTTATTTTTACCAGTTTAGGATAAAAACGTCCCCAAGGCACGTTTTTGTCCTTGAACGGCACGCTGCCACCACCAAGTGATTTAAACAAACATTCAGGGAGGGTGTAACGAAGTGGGAGTGTTCCTAATGTTTCCTCTGAATACTGAGTGGGTGCCTCAGTTTCCCCTTTATATTTCTTAAGTCTCTAGGTGGTGGGATAAGGGGTGTGATTGTTGCAAAGCCCTAGAGGGCCAGTGTGATGACACAGAATGGCCGACACCCTGTCTCCTGGCAACTGCTGGCCTGGGCCCCTTCCCTGCAAAGGTGCCAGCTGAAGGGGTTGGGGAACAAAGGGATCAGGTGACCTCCTGGCCCGGGAAGGAGACAAAGGCAGAGGAGGGGCTTGAGTGTTTGGAGCTGGCTGGGAACATGGAGGGAGGTCCAGATGGGCTCTGGCCTCCCCACACCCCAAGATGGACCTGACTGAGGGGTCCTGTTCTCTGTACCTACAAGCTCTGGTTTAGACTGTGTTCCTATAGTCTAATAAACCTCCTGTTTTACTGGCCGGCTGAGAGTCACGTCTGACTGTGGAGTTGAGGGCAGGGCCCTCTGGCTTCCCCACGAGCCCAGCTGGGTGAAGAAGGGGATGCTGAATGCTCCAGGGTCAGACCCAGGAAGGTGGAAGCTGGGGAAGCTTCTTGCCCTGGAGACAGTCGGCTCAGAGAGGAGGCTCCTCCAGAGTCCTGACTGGCTTCGTAGGGAGCAGTTCCAGAGAATCGCCCGACAGGGGCATCGACAGAGCGGTGACTGGGGAGCTCAGGGCTGGGACAGCAGGGGCTGTGGGTCGGGAGTGAGGGGCACTGGCAGAGCGGTAACTGGGGAGCTCAGGGCTGGGATAGAAGGGGCTGCCAGTCGGGAGTGAGGGGCACCGGCACAGCGGTGACTGGGGAGCTCAGGGCTGGGACAGAAGGGGCTGTGGGTCGGGAGTGAGGGGCACCGGCAGAGTGATGACTGGGGAGCTCCGGGCTGGGATAGAAGGGGCTGCCGGTCGGGAGTGAGGGCCACTGGGTGAGCAGTGACTGGGATGCCCAGGGCTGGGATTTCAGTGATTGCCGGTCAGGACAGACAGTTTTGCGCTGAGTGTTCAGAGCTGCCCTGTATCTGCCCTTTCCTGTCACCGGCTGTCATAAATATAAAGGGAAGGGTTTAAGAAGCTCTGATACAGTACTATGAAATCCTCTTACCTGTAAAGGGTTAAGAAACTCAGGTAGCCAGGCTGACACCTGACCATCAGGACCAATGAGGGGACAAGATACTTTCAAATCTGAGTTGGGAAAAAGGCTTTTGTCTGTGGGATCTCTCAGCTGGAGACAGATCAAGGAACGAAGCCATCCACATCCTATAGAGTTAGTAAGTAACTTAGATAGGAATGTGTTAGGTTTTTCCGTTTGTTTTTAGCTTGGATTTCAAGTCCATCCCCTTAACCACTCGGTCACAACTACTTGATGTAAAGTTGCTTCACTACACAATGATTCTGTTCTCAGAGAATTGTCACTTCAAATTGGTTGCTCATCCCAGCCTCCCCAGCACGCTCATGGCTGTGCATCTGTGTAAGTGTGTCCATGGCTGAAGAGCAAGAATTCCTGCCCATTTGCCTTCCGGCTGGAGCATGATTAGAGTGTGTTTGTGGTTAACGACATTGCTATAGATTCTTGTTCATTCCCCACTTTGGCAATTCAGACAGTCCCTTTCCTATTCACATCTCCACCAAATCATTCCAATAGCCGGGGTCAGCATTTCTCTGGGGCACTGACATTTTTTAGTGGATTGGTGCGTGAACACAGCCTTGCATTCCATCCTTGATGTTTCATGGAATAACAACAGCAGAATGAAGAAAGAGCTGAGCCAATATCTCACCGTCAGAGGTGAAGGTGGCCACGTC